>SMSQ01018519.1:106303-119475 GCA_019453375.1 Ctenoplectra terminalis
GTGACTTGAAATAGTACAATTTTAATCCATTCTTTTCTACAGATATTATCAGATAACTCAATCTGTACAATTACCATAATTTCTTGTTGCATCTCAAAGTTATATTTATCTAAAATATCTTACACAGGTTGTAGAATATAGGTACACCAAACACCATTCATCGTTCTCTGTACTTATGTTTCTAATATTAATTCTATAACTCCTCCGTACAAAAAATATCTCGTAAAGAAGCAAACTTCAAAACACACCTCAGGCATATAATTGGTGCTTCGGTTAATTTCACGGGCGATCGATTAATCAGAACAGCCGCGATTTGACGCGAAAGATCCAATTGGCCCCGACGAGCGTTCGCGGTCGTCCAGTCGTTCTCTGAAGCGAACGACGCGACGATCTCCTTCCGTGGCCAGTAAATCAGCCGATTCCAAGCTTCACAGAGGAGAGTTTATAAATGTATCTCCCACGCCCTCCACTGTCTGGGCCGGATTTCTCTCTTTGCCCTTTGCATCTCCGTTCGTCGCCACGCGCCGCTCCTCGCGGCATCTCTTCGCCGAAACGCCGTTGTATTACGTGCGAACGTTTTCGAGTAAATTAATTTGCTTCCTTCCCTCGCTGTTTGCTCCGTTTCGGCGACCGCGCGACAACAGGCGAGACGCGTCGGCGTCTCGGTTCTCGAGGAACGCTCGAAAAAATGTCTTCTCGACGGTCGAGAACCAAGGCGCGATAATGCACCGCGGGAATGTTAGTAGCGCGGGAGAAGCGATGGAGATTTATTGTTTTAATGCGATATCGCCCACTCGGTTTACGAAAATAGTTGACGAGGATGTTGACACCGTCGACGGTTGGATTTATCGTTGGTAGATACTTCGAAACGAGTCTCGGTTAGAGAAAGCTAACTGACCGGTGAAGTACCTGTACCTGAAACGTAAAGTTCGAGCGATAGGTCGGAAGAGTTGACACTTTGACCGATACAGTCAGCCGTATATGGGCGGCGCACGCTTTTCTTGGGTGTCAGTGTTTTGCAGTTGATCGTGAATGACATTAATGAGTGGCTCGGATAGCTTCTATCGGAACCGGTGAATTATGACGCGGGTAATAAGCAGGAATGATTAGAATGAAAATAGTAGAAAAGTGCGTGCCTCTTTTTGGCATCGCGAGTTCGATCTGTCGTATGGATGCAGGAAGTTTTTGAGTTATCGATAGGATCAAATATATGGGACGATTTTTTGTTCCCCCGGATACGATCAACGTCCAACTTCTGCTACAAGAATACGGAACGAACTGTACTTTGGCTTGGGTTTTACGATTTTGTTAAATGAAATTAATCTCTAACATCCTTAGTCACCTTAAGACGATCTTAAGCCGCAAAAAGTGAACGCAAAACTGAAATCATTAAACTCATCACGTTCGTGGAATCGCGATTCCGGTGGCTGGAATCGTAAAGCAGATCAGTTATCGTTCTAATCCGCCGCAACATCCAGCTTTAACGTGGCAAATTAAAATACGCAAACGAGTCGTAGGAAGATAGAAAGAGAGAGAGAGAGAGAGAGAGGTTCGATGGCGCGCGAGGCCGCTAATAAAATGATAATTGAAGTATTAAAGGAGATATAATTAGTAGTGGTGTAGTTAAGTACAGCGCGCGCTGGCATGCATCGCGAGAGGATAGGCGCTCGTAGAGGGATGACAACCGGATTTCGCCTCTACGAACGTTTGCGGTTGCTTAACGACACTTATGACAGCCAACTTTACCGGACTCCGAGAACCGCGAACTGGCTCGCGCGAATCTTTCCTGACTTACGGTGGATTAAAGAAACGTACAACGTTCTTCGACCAGTTTTGTCGCCGTTAACTGTCGCTTTTATTAAATAATTATGAAAAAGAAGATTTTGTCGATTGTCGGAACAGAACATATCTTGTAACCAGTTAAACGAAAGACGTGCTGTGCTTTTTGGTAAGCGCTTCGCGTCGTGTGAGTTCTTAGGATGATAGAAAATTGTGGTATCGTAGCGATCGGAAAATTTTGTCTTGAACTGAATACTGCGTTTAAAGAAATTCGAGAACTTTGCAATTTTAAAACTTTAGAACTCCGAAATTTTAAAATGATTTTAACTCTGGAATCCGATATGTCGAGAACTCGGGAATTCCAGCGTTGGAAAACTCTATAAATCTAAAATAGAAGAACTCATACAATATTCATATGTATAGCTACTTCCTCGGGAATCAAACATTGCTAAACACAATAGACATCGAGTACCGTCAAGCTCGTTCGTTTCGAGACTGTAATTTTTCAAACACACAAGCGCCTCGTCGTCCGTCCTAGGCCCAGAAGCTTGTCCAGCTACGCGGCTTTTAATTACCGTTGCGAGCACCAACCGATCCATGAACTGGATACTTGCGCGCGGATCACGCAACAAGGAGCGACGCTGTTGGCGACGCTCGCGTGAAAATAGACGCTCAATGCCTCATAGTCGCGAGACGCTGTGCGACACGCCTGCCAGAGACCTCTCCCCGAACCGCCTGACCACCACGCTCGACTGTTATGAGCAGCTATAATAACAGTCGCGGCTAGCCGCAACGAGGAACCCCTCATTAATGGAACACCCGCGAGACTATGAATCGCCATGGTGAGCCTTAGTGAACGAGCTAGCGTCTGCTGACGGTCTCTTGAACGCGAATGAATGTACCAGAGGACTCGTCGCGCTCCTATTGCAACTCAGATGACAATAATAGACAGGACCGGTGGTCTACGACCGCGTCCAACCGGCGACCACTGGATCGGGCTGAGATGCTCGAAAATCGGACCTAATTGGTCTGCTAAATGGAAGAGTTGCTTTCATTTTATTTCCGTTTTATTCCTTTTTTTTCTCTCCTTTAAATTTTTGTTTTCCGATGAAGCTAAACGGTACACGAACCGGGGAATATTCTAATGATTGGATATGATAAGCGTTTCAGAATGTTTATAGGTTTCGTTAAATAATATTTCTGCGAACGTGTCGCGTAGATACATCCGTCGACGGAGTTTTAATTTATATCTAGGTCATATCGCGTCTAGATGGGAATACAGATCGAGGAATTAAAACGATGCACCGTCTCGAGTTAATACAATTAACAACTTTGAAAGAAGTTTATTTAAATGTATACGGTACGTCACAAAAAGCGTCCGCGAAATTTATGGCTCTCTTAATGGTCGTAAACGTCAGAAGGCGGTTCAACGGGCTACGTTCTGGAAGGCTGGGCTTAAAAAATAGCATCAATTTAGACATAATCATCGTATGCTTCGGACAAAGCAGCATTACAATAATTCTTCGCAACGATACTTGTATCGTTCACCAACCTTTATCCTTACCCCGAACAAATAATCTCTTTTTACTTAATAATCAACGAATAACCAAATTCTTAGACCTATTACTCACAGAACTAACGATCACCGATACTGTAGAAAAAAAAAATTCACCAACAATCAAACTACCACACTAACATCGACCTACGAAAATGAAATTGACCGGGCTTTAAACAACCTCTAACGTTTCACGACGCAATTCGTCAGCATCGGTCGGCGAGCGTTCCAAGATCGACGGGAACTCGTTAACCGGCTACTCGTTCTTAGAAAGAGGAAAATTGAAATCGACGCCTCGTTAGTCGAGCATTCCTCTCGCGATTTCGCGGTCCCGCGAAATGATTTACGCGCGCGCTTTTTCCCCCGGCTAAAATGAGGAACGGTCGCGCACCGGTCGTTAGTTACTTTACCCCTCTTCTCTCGGACGTTTCCCTGCCGACGTATCGATATATAAAATTTTTGACGTATCGCGCGCCGCGAGGCCGAGAGGGAACCGAGCAGAAGCGACACGGCCAGAACGAATGGTATCGTTTCGTTCGTTTTCAGTGATTTGATTTATGACCGTCTTACGTGCACTCGTAAACGTTATATTGGTTTTCACAGTAGCGACGCTCTCCGCGGCAACACGGAGAACCAATTAACTTCGCATCAGACCCGATAAAAAGCAACGAGGCCCGCTACAGGGAAAAAGCTTGGGCTGCTTACCGAAAGATATATCGGCCCGTATCTCGCGGGACGGAGCGAGAAAAATTATTAAGACGTCGAATCGAGCAAACGTAATGAGATCGTGACGCGGCTCGCGTCGTACTTTTAATTCGACCGGTTGAACGTCGACACAACCGCGTCGTACAGAATGAACACGGTAAAGCAGAATGAATTTTGTTCTTTATCGTCTCTTTGTTCTCTTCTTTCACCGTCTGTTTGTGTCTCCGTATCGGTTTGAAAGGGATCGTTGGATGTTGTTCAGAAGCGGCTTAATCGACGAACGGGAGCACCGAAAGTTATTTCATGCGACTCTTTCTGCCAACACTTACCATGCTGGCGATTCGAGCGAGGGCGTGCTGACGTGGGACGCCATGACGCTGAGTGCGTTCCAAAAATACGATCGCACTTTGGCACGGCACACCGCGCCCGGTGAGTTTAGCGGTTGTTTACATCGATGAAGAAGCTGTTGAGAGTGCCATTCCGGGCCATTAGCGGCCTCTAACGATACTCCTCACCCTTTGGAAGGGGTTATAGGAGAATTAATCGATTCTTCTTTGTCCCTTCTAATAACGAATAATCACGGTCTTCATTTTTTTATTATTCCATATTTCAATGTTTCTTTGCGAAGACGAACTACTTTAGAATCGTACCAAGTGTACTTTAATTTACCTAGAACCCTAAATCGAAATGAAACGAACATTTAGGGATTGCTTGCATTGTAAAAGAAATGAAATTGCACCGAATAAACATTCCGTTTAAAATTAGCAAGTACCAAGTGATTTATATCCGAGACAGTGTATTCAAAAGCGGGACGATTCATTCTAAGCGTCTCAATTATATTAGGTATAGTAACGCGATATCGCATCCCGCGTTCTCGAATGGAATGCCGACTAATCGACGCGTCTGTCGTGGCTGCGTTTCGCGGAACCGTGAAAATGTACGGTTACCCGTTTCCATTCATTAGCAGCGTCCATGCGGGAAAATTAGATGACGCAGCAAACATAATAACAATAACATATTTCAGGACCGCTGGCCGTAGATGCATATTTGTTTGCACGCTTATGCGTGCCGCAGAGTGACGTTTAGTGGGTGTTTTTGGTTTCCGTTTGTCTCGAAACGAGGTGTTAATTCGCCCGCGCGAAAACTACGAGCCGCGGACAGTTCTGAATTATTATCGCTCGTCCTGTCGTCACCGCTAGTAATTTCGCGGCCAACAAGCGGCGATTTCGATGACTGGTTACCTTTTTCCATTTTTTTTCTTTTTTTGCTTCTGGTTCCTCGTTCATAGTTTCCGCGATATCTGATGAACTGATTTTAAAATAACAAATTAATTCGTATTTATACGAATCTAGCAAAAGTTGCGTTCGATGTCCAATAATTTTATAGGTCAGACACAATTGCTGTTTGTTATATCGGCAGCGAAAGCAAAAAATCGCGAAATCCATCGATCGATTAAACGTTCACAGTATTTAACGCGCATCGTTGGAACGATTAGAGCACGCGTTCGGGTCGTCCATGTCGGCTCGAAAATCCACGCAGTGTCATTATAATCCCATTACTCGAGTTGATTCCTTGCCACGACTTAATTACAGTTCGCGTATACGCCAAGTCNTAGAGCACGCGTTCGGGTCGTCCATGTCGGCTCGAAAATCCACGCAGTGTCATTATAATCCCATTACTCGGGTTGATTCCTTGCCACGACTTAATTACAGTTCGCGTATACGCCAAGTCGGCATCGTCCAAGCAATGAATCTCTCCGGCTTTTTCTAGCCATCGCTAGTTCGATCGGGAATCGTTTCCGAAGCCATTCTTTATGGCCGGTTAAGAAAGGACAAAGTGTGCCATTTCGTACAGTCCTCTTTTATAGCGTTTCAGAGTCCCGGCCGACCAATTTGTGGCCGGACACAGTAATCGAGTTAAAGCGGCGTTTGCCATTTAAAACCAGCGTTTCTAGTTTTTTGCGCCGCTTGGCAAATCTTCTTTTAAGCGTTACCCATAATTCATCCATAGTCAGATGACCGGGTAGAAGAACATTGAGGATAAAAGATCGTTCCGTTTAGGGATCCTTTTCATTTACCGTATCTTTGGCTGGCTTCGAGATCCATTTGGCCGAGATTGCTATCCGTGATTTTTGGTTGCTAATCGATATCAGCGACTGCTGAGTTACGGATCGGATGGTAGCAGGGTATCCTGGGAACTTTAAAGTCCTATCAATGTTACATTATCGATTCTTCCGATTCCGTACCATGACCTGGCAGTTCGGACCAGTTGTGCGTATCAACTCTATCACGATTCGTTCACTCGCACCGATTCGATCTACGTACTACACGATTCATCGCGAGTTCTGCCAACCAACGTCGCTATCATCATTGTTATTGGACAAACAAGGACGAAAGAGAGCGACGCGTGCAGGTATAACAAGTAACGCTTGTCAGTAGCTACCTTGCGTACTAATCAATCGTACTTTTGTACGTACCCACGAACTTATTTACCGTTCATCAAAAAATTCAGAAAAAATCTCACAGATGATTGAAGTGAAATTAACAGATCGCTTTTCTATGAAAAATTTTCGTTTTGCACGGGTACAAATATTTTTTATACAGAATTCCATCCGAAAATGTTACCATCGATGACAAGTTCAACGGTCCCACAGGTCTCGTAGATCCTTTGGCGAATCAATTTTTCTCGCAAGCTCCCACCGACGCGTGTTTTACGCTCGTCGCGAAACAAGAGCGAGACGCGCGTCTCGCGCGGTTGAACGCATCTGCCATGTGGGTGTTACCACTAAATCTTGTGTGCGCGATGTGTCGCATGCTTGTGTCACACGTTCCTCCTTCACAATGGGAGTGACATCGCGCCGGCAGGCGTGGGTACGCTCGCGTGTTACAAGACTGTGCAAGACGAGCTTAATGCGGCCAACGACAGGCACACCCTAAAATCGAGAAACGCGACTCTCGCGACGGGGTATCCGCGCGCTGACAATGTACGAACTGCAGAATGCCTCCTTGATGATGTGGAAAAGAATCTTGGACAAATGTTCCTCGATGTCTCTCGCGTCGACTAACGTTGGGCTTTACGAGTCCCTTTGTTCGGTCTTTGACGTTGGTGTGTTAATATTGTCGCGTATGAAGTACTAATAACTTGGCACTTTTCGTGGACAGTAGGTATTAAGCGAAAGCATATTAAGAGGATCGTTTTATGTTTCAAAGACGTATAAAGTTCCAACGCAGTGTCCACACGTACGATATAATGTATCGTAACATTTTTTATTTTTATTAAAAAAAAAAGCAAAAAAAAAATGGAAGCGTGTGTAAAGAATAATCGACACTGATGTAAAGAAATTTGATTAACAACAGACCTCATTCGATAATTGGATGGTTGGAAACATTATCTAGTTAGCAAACACTAAAAGGACACAATGGGATTCTAAAAGAAGACGTATCAACGCCATACACGCGCAAGGAGTAAAACAACTCCGAAGTATTTATGCTCGGAGGTAATCGCCGAATCTATGTCGCCGCACGTGTAATCCGTTTTTAATGCGAATATTAATGTGGCCCGAGGATGGAAGCAGCGTCGTCTGAGAACGGACGAGCGGACGAAGGCTTAACGAGCATTAAAAATACGGAAACTTCTTTTTCTCGGTTCGTCCGCCTCTGTTCCCGGGCGACGTTTCTTCGAAATTCTCCGTCCTCGATGGAGACCTCGGCAGTTCCCCCCCTGTGAAAGTCAGACTAAACACTTTATCCCGGGGTCGGCCGCAAAAAGAGTGTGTCACCCGCATTTTCGCGATGCGTGCGAACAATATCAGCACGAAAAAGGAGGGGTGTGGAACGGAAGGCGAAAAAGGAAACGGAGACGAACGAAACGGAGGAGACGGACGCGTCTGTCTGGGTCCTCCGTTAAAGGCTTCCAAGACAACAGATGTTCCCCCTTTTTTTCGACGGTCTGCGCATGCCACGCGAAAAAATTCTTCCTCTCACGACGCTGTCAAAATCGAAAGAGAAGGTCTTATTTATTGGGGCCCCGTGGTCGTTCCCGGTTTCCCTGTCGCTCTTTTCTTTTTCCGCCTCGTTCGCCACCCGGCGAACGGGATATCGATATTATCCTCTCGTTTGCGTGTTATAAAATTCTCCTTTAATGAACTCGTCCCGTGGACTTATTTTTAGTGCGTGCCGGCCATTGGAACATGCTCGTTACGTGTCCCTCATTTCCGAGAGAAATTACCGAATCTTTCGTGCGTTCCTTTTGTTTTGCGTCCCGATGATTCTTGGACGAGGAAGACGATCCTGCGAGTGATTATTACAAAATAAAGCATTGTTGACTCTTGGAATGACAATTTCACCAAGGAGCAAAATAATTGTCATTTTTACCGATCGCTAATATATCGAAATAGTTTGCAATCGTTAAATTTATAAATTCGGCAGAGTTTTCGACTCGAAATCGAGATATTACAGAGCCAGTGGCAAAACATAATAGTTGGCATTTTTGTAAGACAGCGGACATTGCGAACGATCAAGCATTCGAGATTCGTGCGACGACTAGTTACAAGCGAATCTGTTACTTTCGCATTCTTTCGCGGAGTCGTTCGCAGATCGAGGAGACGAGGCTTGGCTCGAGACGCGCGGTCTAAGTTTGCCACAAAGCCGGACAACTCTGATATATTAGTTTCATGCGTGGTTACATAACCGCGAAGAGTTGTTCGCCATCGCATACCCCACGTCAGCCCCGTCGTCGCGGATGAAAAGTCGTTGTTGTCGTCTTCGTCGTCTGAGAGCCGGCGTCATCCGCATCGTGTGCCCGCGCACGTACCGGCGTCACTGCGTCTCACGCAAACATCATGCCATCATCGTGTATCATTCGAAATATTCTCGTTCCATTGCTTCGAAAAATTTCCGATCGACCCTTTATAATCACAATCATTCCTGAAGCTTTAAATCAAACCTGAGGATTTGTACGAAATGTTTTTTTAAATCATGAAACAAACGATGAAGGAATATTTTGTATATTTTAATTCTACGCCCGTGCGTTCGACTTACGGTCGATACATTTGTTAAGTATAAATTGAATTCTGTCGTCGACTGCATCGCTATATCGGGTGCAAGAATCGTCAAGGATTTTTATTAAAACAGGGAGAAGAGAAGAACAGCCAATGGAGTCTGGAAGAGCTCGCATAGTAGGACGGTCTCCGGGTTATAGTTTCCATGTAAATTAGCGGTCGAGGAAGGAGAAGAAGAGAAGACCCGCGTCTGGCCTGCAGCGGTCTTTTACGCCGTGAAACGATCATCGGCGTATGGTCGCTCGTAAAATTGTCAATGATGATGATTACGGTCCAATTACCAGTTCACGTATCGACGCTGTAAAGTAATAAAGAAGAAAAAAAAAGGAAGAGTGAAAGAAAAAAAGGAGAAAAGGAAGAAGGACGGTGAAAAAAGTAACGGGAGGCGAAAAATAACTTTTCTCCCGCACCCTCGGGGATAAGCACTAAACGATAATCGTTTCCAATTTGGTAATCGAAAATTTCAAATAAATTCCCTTCCCGTTACCAATTAACTGTTCGCCACACGCTTTTACATTGTCCTGGATACATAATGCTCGGCGTGTACATTGTATACACGTTTCATTTCGCAAAGGCTGCGGCACGATTCAAATTAGAATCGTTCTCGTTCTACGAGAGAAACGACGAGAGAGCAACGGGTAATGGATGAACGCACCTTACGCTCTATCTAAGCACTTGGACCACACGTCGCGTTTTCTATTGGCCGGCGATTATCTGCCACAGGATCGTATCTCTGTCACGTTTTTCTCCGTGCTTGGTCACTTTCGAAAACGCGACGGATCTCATAGTCGCGCGATCACTGGTATACACGCAACGCTGCAACCAGCAGAGGCTCGGTCTCGAAACGAGTTCATTATCCCCGTGAAAAAGCGCGATCCATCATCGTGCTCGTCAGATTAGATCAAACGGAGAAACAACGCGCGCCACGTGTAACCGAGTAACAACTGGTAGGTGGTAGTCGAGGAGAACACAGACCGAGCTCCGTTGTTCCGCTAGAAACAACATGACAGTTTGGCATGATTAGTACACGTGTACTATTGTTCATTCATCCCGGGGCCACCCACCATAGAGCGTACAAAGGAACGCGCCAGTGGTCCGCTAAGACAGATGTAGATCACTCTGCCAGATACCAGGAGCGAAAAATAAAACGGAGAAACCCTTCTACTCATCGCCGACGTATTCCTTCCTGCGGTCGCACAGCCACCTATTGGCTTCGCTTTATTTACGAACGAGTCGCGGGCTTATCAGACCACCGGTTCTCTACCGTACACGGTGCCTCTCGAGCAATCCATTTCTACTTCACAGATCAGATTGGTATCGCGGCGCGACTCCAATATCCCTTGCGACCGGCAAGCAACGAGATCGCGCGAACGGAAAATAGAGCAGCAAACAATAGAGTACATAGGCGTGTGCTCATGGAAGGTGTTGCCTCTGTCGATTCGAAGATCGTGATTAGGTGATTCTGTTGGCTCGAAGCGTACATAACGAAAGAATTGAAGAAACTTGATCGAAAGTCAAGTCACCGCAAGAAATGTTTAACATTTCCTAAGACGAACTTTCAATATAAATGGCAAATTAATGACAAATTAATGGCATTAATTTGTGAATCTTAAAATTGTTAAGACGCATCGCTGTGCTAAACCTAAGAGTCGGTACAAGAAGGGAGTCCCGGCCTTATTAATAATCGCGGAATGTCACGAGAACCCAAGCAGAGTTTCCATCTTCGAGTTACTAGAAAAAGAGCACGCGGAACCGAGGACAAAATGAAGGGAAAGAGGCGGAGAAAGGGAGATAGAGAGAAAGGAGGAGGCAGAAACCTGTCTGTCGTACTGTCCGTCAAGACGTTGCGTCGGGGGGTGGCGAAGGCGCAATAATAGATAATACACGGACTCGACGCGGTGAATCTCGCGCGCGGCCGAGCAAACGGAGTCCCGCTTGTCTTCCTTTATTTCATATCTGCCTGGCTTTCTCTCTGATCTACTCCATCTTTCTGCTCTCCTCCGGTGCGTGTACCACGACTGAGGTGGGTGGCCACGGATCCAACGAACAATAGTACACGTGTACCCGTCACGCCAAACTGTCGTGGCTATTTCAGACGAAACAACGGAACGCGACGAGACGTTGCTTCACGGCATCCGCTTCTCCACCTTGCGATCCGATCTACGTCTACCTGACAAATTCTTGGCTACGGTATTCGTAATTCCTCGCGAATCTCTTCGGTTGCGAAGGAAGAAATTAACGTCCACCAATGCGATCGCAACTTTTCTTATTTTTGTCATTTTCGTTGGAAGGGTCCGAGGAATGAATTATTTTGATATACCGTTTGTCTGGAGCAAGATGAACGCGATATATCTCTCCAAGTGAAGCGACGAACACCGCCCTCTACCCAGAAGACCGTCGCTCGGAATAGAATTGTTCGTCAAACGGCGACGATTAATATCGTTTTACAGCGACAAAAGAGCTCATCCTCCGGCTTCCTGTAACTGTCCGCTAGCATCCCGACGCCGTGCTCGTTGAATAGTCTCGGACTCGAGACGCGTCTCGACTCAACGTCACGCAACGCGATCACCGTAAATTATATTTCGTGCGTGGATAGAACAATGCGCCCCGAAGAGACGAGCAAATTTTACTCTTCCATCGTGCCAGATTTCTTCTCGTTTCTTTCTCGTTCAACATTTTTCTTCGTCCCTGGTTACTTCTTTCTTTCGCCTCCTTTCTTCGTCCCAAACTTTCATTTTTTGCCAAAGAACGGTCTACGGTGTTTCTCTTTCCTCTTCTTACTAGGTCGTCTTCCTTGGCGAAGAATCGTCAGTGCTCGCTTTAGTTGCATTCCTCTGGCAAGAGACCTTAAGCGTAATTCCGCGAGCCGGTGCCTGTAACGCCTGCTACGAGCTAAGGCGGCGTCGATGACGGCGTTATTGCCACCCTGCACGCCACCGCTTAACGCGATCGCTGACTGAGACCAGCCGTTATCTGAGAATAGGCGGAGAGGCTACGGTAAAATTGGTTGGAAAATTATGTGTACGAGCACCGACTAACGTTTCGTTTTTCGTACCCGTTCCATGGAACGTCGGTGTGGCGCCAGGATTGCTTCGAGTTGCTTTTCCCAGGGTGTTTTCGAGTTGCTACTGTTTTCGCTGTTATCGAACTTTATAAAGCGTAGATGTGTCGTTTTCTAACGATTACAAGTTCTGGAACAGAAAAGCTTTCAGGAGTCAGAGTTTATAGCGTATTGATCCATCGCCCCAATTCCCATCAACGCTCCAACTCTTATACAACTCGGAACTCACCAAAGCTTCGCATAAACGAGACTCATTTGTCGTTTCACTGTATTATAGTTTCGTCCAACGAAGACCAGACGAAAATAAGCGGACGCGCTCGAAACGAGAACAACGATACCTGTCACAGTGGCGGAACGCCTCGCGGAGTCCCAGGAAGCGTAAGGTCGCGAAGCGGTTCGCTGTTTATCTTACGAACCGTTCGCTTACGTAAGTCACGACGGGACAATATTTCTGCTCGCGTTTCAGCCACTGGATGGACAGCCACCCACGCCAGCTGGCTAGCGTTCTTCGTTTGTCTTTCCTCTGTTCTCTCTCTGGCGTTCTTCCTCGATCTTTCTCCTTCACTCTGTGCGTTCGATCGCGCGGAACGACGCCGTGACCGACGTGCATCGCGGTTTTCTTGCCGTGGCAGCAGACGCGACAGGCAACGTTACACGGACCGTGCGAAACGTTACAATCATTCCGGCTGTCTCCTCTTCGCCTTGGACGTCGACCACGGCCACGTATGCCGCTGATAATTCCTCGCTACTATTTCAAGCGGACGTCCTGTCCCTCTCCGCGCTTTGGCCTTTGTCCAGGGCGCTCGTCCAATACTCTTCGAAGGATTATACCATCGGAGAAATAATTCCTCTGGAATGACTAGATGGAACGTTCGATGGACGATGTACAGTTTTTCCGTTTGGTGATTCTTGCGATCGAATATAGACTGGGAAACGGAGAATTGAAAACAAGTATTCGAATTCTTCCTCTTCTTCTTCTGTTTTTTTTTTTTTTTTTTTTTTTTTTTTTTAAC
>SMSQ01018519.1:119879-154767 GCA_019453375.1 Ctenoplectra terminalis
TTTTTTTTTTTTTTTTTTTTTTTTTTTTTCTTAACGTAGCAGAAGAGTTGAACTATAATAATAAATTCTTTGTAAGTAAAATACTTCTGCACCAGGATGATAAAAAATACACGACAGGAAATCCCGCGCAATCTCTCCTCCATCGAGTCCTCTAATCCCCGAGACAAGACTCCGTCGATCGTATCTCTCCAAGCACACAGGATCAAGCCACTCGATTCCCGTGAAACTTAACAAACAATTTCACGAAGAGTTGTGATTTTTCCTCTCTTACGACCGCGCAAGATGAAGCGTTTGAATAACGGGCCTTCGTTGGACGCTGGCTATCGCGTCGAGGGTATTACAAGAGCCACTCGTTCATCGGGCAAAAAATTTCGCGGGATAGACGAAAATAATCATTGTAGTTACCCAAGCAACTACGCCGGCGAAATTACGTAGGAGAGACCAAGATCGAGCGAACGCTCGTTACGTCGGTCGATTATAACTTTTTTCCCCTTTTTGACGTCACTTGGAATCCACCAGGGTCAAGAATTTTTCTTCCCTTTTAACCATGGTGGAGACTTGTCACAGCAACGGTGGAACACGGTGAATCGAAGAATTTCGCGGCACGAAAGGGAATCGTAGAGAAGGAAGAAGGAACGAAGGAACGAACGGGCCGACCGCTGGAAAGCCAGACGTCGCCGGCAATAACTTGTTGCACCCAACCACTTGTTGCACGCCTCTCAAAATTCTTCACGCCTCGCCGAGCAATTTTACCGTAAATTGCCTGTTCGGGAAAAAATCTCTCGTGGCGTATCTCATTGGCGCGAGGCAGGGACCGGGCACGGAGCAGGAACTGGTCGCGAGAGTGCATTGCTTGTAAGATTGCGACCAGGAAGGACGAAAAAGGAAGCTGATAGTCAGACTCTGAAGCAACAAATTGAGAGATTTTACTACGATGCCGGTTCACGCGACCGTCGCGTTATTATTCGTTCGTCGGTGCCACTGCTGCAGTGGATTAAGTTGACCTTTGTGCGGAGGATTCTGTAAATTTTTCTGGTTCCCAGATTGGTTCTATTTAATGCCACTACTTTTTTATTTTATTTTTTAAGCATTTAATTTAAGCGAAAATTAGGTAGGACTTGAATTTTTTTTTAGAGTTAGCCTTCGTAAACGATACGTATTGTGCAATTTTGTTGCCAGTAGATTTATAGGAGTACGACGAATGATTTATCGTACCGTGGTACAGGGAAGAGTCAAGAATCATATTTCTAGAAATTAAATAGAAGTAGGTAGTGTTAATAAAAACGATGCGTATTTTGATATGTCTAGAAGCATATCTAATTGAATAATGATTTAGTACCGAGTTTAATCCGAAACGCATTAAAATAAACCGAACGAACAGAAATAAACCGAGCTTGATTGCCATCGGGCGGAATAATCGCGAAAACCAGGAACTGAAATGTCCTCGAGAACGATGCATCGAAACGAGCGCTAAATTCTGGTGATTTGCTTCATTATTTCTAAGTAATGGGAGAAGAAAACGACGTTTCCAATAAAATACACCAGCTAGGTGATCTACGAGCTGAGAATATTAATTTCAGTTGCTCGTAGGGCCGTCTTGATAAATTAGCCTCGCAAATGACCATGAATATACTAGCGTTACTCTAATGATAGAAGAAAAAAGAAATAAAACGATTAGATTGTCATAAGGACATGCAAATTCTAGTTTCTTCGCGTTATACGCATAAATGTAATGCGATTAGTCTTCATTTTTCGTTGATCGAAATTTATTTATTGCCGCAGTTGTAAAATTATTTCCGCAATTTTAATACGAATCAAAGTAAAATTGTTTGAACCACCACCGAAGAATATCTTTTGCATCGAGATTGTTGCTGAAGGTTTGCACGTTACAGCTTAAAGATATCCATGTGGAACGATATAAATCGTACAATTAATTTGTTATGAAATTTTTGTAACAAAAAATGTATTGTATAATAGCGTACAGTTATCTTTATTTAATAATACACATTATAAAGCGGGGCGGCGTTTGTGTAGAAACAGTGGCACGTAATAAATCGATAGCATGCGGCAATAAATAAATAATTAATGATAAGACTTACTATCGATACCGACTAACCAGTTATTCGAACAAGATTCTTTTGTAAAAATATGTGGTTTTCTAGTTCTGAATGTTGAACATATTTATGTTCTTATGGTAATCATAGATATCTTATTTAAGCAACACTGTTGTGGAATAATTTCAATAATGTGCATTTGCACTTCTACTCGATTTAGAAAATGGCAATTTTCTAGGAAACAATTTTCAATTAAAGTTATCTCTTATCTGGTTTGAAATTATGCATCGTTTAAGTTAACCATAGTGTAAAGTATATCAAATTTATTAGCGCCATAGCCTTGCGATATTAATTTTTACGCAGAGCATTGAATTACCTAAGCCAGAGCCAGTAGAATGAGCGCGTTCGTGCACAGACAACCCAATGTTCCGCATACCGTCTCGTAATTTCTGAACGAGCTGCCGCCATGCTTGTTTCAAGATCTGTGCAACAAAGAATAGAATCCTCCCGTGAATAGAATCTTGATTTACACGGATCAGTTTCAAACCAATTCCGCCAACGGACCAGACTAGAATTCGTTTTTTAGAACGACCGCTTTGAAAGGTGAGCGGCCACACGTGGATTGATCGAACGATGAACGACGAAGAGCACATCAAAGAGAGTATTATTAGAATGTGACACGGGCTCGCGAAAATAGCAAACACCCCCGCAAGTTTGTTTCGGATTTCACCGTGTCTGTGGACAGCGGTCTGACACGCGCGTGTATCATTCTACTTAAAAACTTAAGCTTCGAACCAAGTTTTCGCCCCATCCCCAATTACGTACCGATACAAACATCCACGAACGAAACACGATGCGACGCTTCCGCAAGGTGTATCGCTCACTGGATCCTCCGATAGCGATCGCTGCCTCGCGTTTACGCTCGAACGACGTTCACCAGGTGACACCAAGAGGATCGATCGATCGTCTTCATCGAATTGATCCGCGTTGGATCAGCAGATATCTTAATCTCGCATCCTTTCTCTACGCTGTTCACCACCCACCGTACTAATCGACTCGCCGCGGCACGAGCTTCGGCTGTCTAGCACCGTTCCCCGACAAAAATCGTTTTCACGCATGCAGACGACCAACACGCCATTAATTAACGTCAACATTATCGTGGCGGTGCACCGCTACTCGATCGGACGTTGTGCAAGCGTGTAACAGTTCGCGCACGCTTCTGCGGACGAGTGCGTGCCGCTAATGACAAACGATCTCACTCGACGATGACTTTTCCACAGGATTTCCTGACAATCCGTGATCGTTTCGCGTTACGGAGCCATAATTTTCGCGGTGGAACGATGCGCTCGTTAATACGAGTCATAATCGTCGCGATTACCTTATCGTATATATTTGCGCGAGGACGGGGGCAATTAAGTGAAAATGTATGAGTTTAATTGGGCTAAGTAATCCGTTGAATTTTTTGGACTCGATACCGTTTTCCTTTTCACTGGCGTGTCGCTGGTTTATCTGCGAGCTTGATACAGTCAATTTGCGTTTGATTGATCGCGCAGTGTCACGGGGTCGATGCGACACGCGATTACGATCGATTCTGATGTCGGTTGACGGGGAAACCAGGGAAACATCGCTGTCTGCTAAACGTCGCTTCCTCGATAGCACGATGAATATCTTAATAGAAGCTCGTTAATGATGAAACGTTAAATTTAATTCGCGAAGAGTTGAACGAGGGAATTCACCTGTTTCTGTTAATGCATTATTAAACAGTCTACCCTCGCGAGATAATCAAACTTCGCAACACCTTCAGTAATTTTCAACCCTCGAAAAGCCGTGCAAACAAACATTTCCTAAATCATTCGTCCCCCTTTATGAACCTTGTCTTCGAATCGCCATTGTCACTTCCATTTCTCCCCTTCCATTTCTCCCTGGTTGACTGTCGCATTCGATCACGACCCATAACGCGCGACTTGCCTCGACTTTGGCGCGTTGGATGGACGGACAAAGAGAAGAAAAAGGTGCGCTGGTGGATCGGGCAAGGAGGAAAAGGATTCGCAAGCAGCGCAGATATATCAATCCGAGTCGGTATGAATCCCGCCGACAGGTTTAAGGCTCTCGGCACGGACGTGTCCTGGACAGGTGCGTTCCTATGAAAGACGCGCGAAGCACACGCGTGTCCGTGCGTGCGAGCACGCATTATTCGCCCGCGTTGCATTTCGAGTTTGTTAAAAAAAGACGAACGAGACGCGGGACTGTTGGGTAACATTCTGCAGGTATCATTAGTAAATAGAGGATCGAGTCGATTTTTTTCGTGGATAGGAAAGATTCGTGGGAATAAGGTGCAATGGTTGAGTTCCTGCAGGTCAATTTATTTCGTTATCGCGAAGGCAAGATACAACGATCAGTGAAATGATTTACGAACGAGTTTTGGTATCTAAAAGAAGATGAAAATTGAGACGATTCCGTGGTTTGTCGGGATAGGATGGATTTTATTATGTTGTAACGTCGAGTTGTTTTGCTTGAACGGAGAACAGAGCGATTCGTGCTTCATGATTGAAGTATAGTTGTTTGACACGTAATAAACTGATACATGATATTAGCCGCGTACAGAAGCAGTTTTTCTTTCACTCGTAACATTTTGTTCTTAACGAGTGCTCCGTGTAGCTCGAGTACCGCGGAGGCTTTAATTACACGAATCGGTTCGACAGAGCCGACGTCAACCAACGTCAGAGCGAAAGCATTTCCGTCAGCGTGGACGCCAATTAGCACGTGTTAACCAGCACGAAAACATAGGAACTTTATGCCTGTTAAAGTGCGATCTCTTTCATGTCAATCGACACGCAGCGTCACAGAAATCGAGACGCACGAGTTGCCGGTCACAATTACCTTCTTATTAATTGAGAGAAAAAAAAAGAGGCGGGTTACGTAAAATTACGGCAATTAAGGTGTACGAAGTTGTTTCGATCTTCGCCGCACGAAATTGAACTTCACTTTCCAATTCGAGAGAACCTTATTCCATGGGGACCGCTTACAATCTATCAAAATTAATTTCGTGTTAATACATATTTTCCAATTTCATCGAACAAAGCTCAACACCGTCTCGAAAGCGGCCACGTTCCAGCAACGAGAGGCGAGACGAAACGTTAGAAAAAGGGCAGACCTCGCACCCTCTCTCTCGCACCGCGATGACGTACGATAAAAAATCTCATTTTCGTTGCACCTTGCGTGCGGTGGGGCCACGCCTGCTAAATTATGTTTTTCTCAAATTGCCCCCAGTCACGCCCACTCGTACGTTCTCGACATCGAGAAGGGTTGACGGTCATTAAAGCGTACACGATCTCTCGACCGAACAACGATCATCCGTTCGACTTTTAATCCTCCAAAAAACCGAGTCGTTTGTAGAATCGGTTGGCAAATTGTCTCATCTGACTTGAGCCGCTTTCAACTTTGTACAACCGTATTAAACAGCCGCTGTTAAAGGCTGATGCGGAGTTACGTCCTTTAATTAGCGCTGATCGAGGCTCGTTCGCGTAGCGGCTCGGAATTTTTTTCATATTTCGCGTCACGGTACGAAAAGGCTTATGGAAATGGCAGGCGGCATGTACTTATAATTGTCCATCCACCGTTGAAACGTTTCATTTTGGAGCAAAGTTTGCCTTCTCGTGGATAAGTATCACGTTGTTGATCGTTGTACGAAAGTTCGCAGGAAATCGTTTGGGTTCAATTATACCGAAGTAATATAATTTAAAGGCTGGTGTATAAATAATCGGTCGTGTATAAATATCAATCACGGAGAGATGGAGTAGGGATAAAGACGCGTTAGTATTAACTCTGACACAGACAACATTGACACAGAAAACAATAGTAAATTGGGTACAGTGGTAGTAACATTTTATTTTCGAAGGTACCAATTGTCCTCGAAGCAGAGAAAAATTCAGAAACCTTACCGAACATTGTTGCGAATAATAGCCGAATTAGCAAGGCCATGCCAACGTCTATTCTTAACGTCCATTACACTCGCAGCTTGAAAACCGTCGGTAAATCTGTTATCGTGGCTAAAAGCCTGCTCGTCGAGCGTCGCGAAGTGAATTATAACGAGAATATGGAATCCGTCGCGCATCATTGGTGAAATTTTCCTAATCCATTCATGCTTATCCCACCTTTTAAAAACATGACTTGGGAATACAGGCTAACATTTTTTCATTTGAGGTTTTGCGTTCAAGAAAATCGAGTTTGAAAACTGATCGGTCTATGTGTATTGCAAAAGAAAGCAGCGTGCGTCATACGGACGCTTAGATATGGATTTATTAGCACCGTGACCGAGAAACGTTGAAGATGTTCACGCGCAAGTGTCTATTCGGGGAGAAAAGTTCACCGCGGGTTAATCCTGAAATACGCCGATCGGGCATCGGGTATCCGGAGAAAATGCTAAGTCGCGCTAAACGATCGATCGTGTCTAACTGCTCGCGCATACGTTGGACGAGTGTCCAATCTGTGGGGAATTGTGCCGTGAAAATGCAGCTAACTTACGATAGTATTTCGAAGAAAAACAGGTGCGCAGACGTGTGTATCCGATAGGATTTAATTTACCATTCGAAGATGAAACTTCGTAAGATAGAGATATTCCCTTCGCATTTATTTCATCGTATTCGCTAAATGAAGTAAGGGATCTTATAGAATTATCCAATTACTCGTAATTGTTTGTAATTATACGTAAACTTAGGGTACATTTTATTTCGACCGATGAACAGTCGTTTCTACAAATCTAATTTCGTCTTCTAATCTTTCTTACGCTCGGTTCTTCATTTCCATCGAATCGGTTAAAAACTCGAGGTATAGAAATTCTTCTCTTCTTTTCCTTCCTTTCTTCCGTTCCTTTATTCCGTACCAACTCGATCTCGGGATTTCATAAGACAGCTCATCGATGGACGCAAATGGTCTTGGATAACTACAGGTCAGACTACAAGCGCGCGATGTCTGCGCTCGCTCCGGATGAATGGAAATCGCGTGAATGACCGAGGGAACGCCCTGGGTGATCAAGGTAAAGCAGAATGAGCGGCGAGCCAGCATGCGTGATCGAGGATGATCGACCGACTCGCCGTGAATCGGTGGATCCTTCAGTTTGCGCGGCCAGAGACGACGGTTGTTGCTTCGAGAAATCGACGCTGGAATAATCCTCCTGGAGGCATACGCGCGAGCAAGCGCACACGTGTGCTGTGCGGTAGAAACGAATGGTCGAGGGGGGCGAGAGAAAGACGCAGAAGCCGGGAAACGGGCAGCGAAGAGGGCCACGACGAAGGAAAGAAAAAGAGAAAAGAAATAGCCAAGTGGAAAGTGGCAGGCCACCGTTATTGGCCGGCCAAAAACGCGCCGCCCCGAGGCGCAATATGCAAACGACGCTTTAAAACGGGATATTTGCGCTTCGCGCGCTCTCCGTTGGATAGCCACGCACACAAACGCGCCAACTCCGGCTGTTGCGGCGAACGGGTAACCGCGGTTTTACTGTTTCCCCGATGCTCGCTGCATTAGGCCCACGCATCTGGACCCGCACCGGCGTCGATAAAAAATCCCGAAGCACCAGGCTGTTGGACTTGCGACCTGTAATCAGTCCGGGACCAAAGCGAGGAAACAAAGTGAACGCAATCGGGCGCGCGCGCAACCCACTGGTGGATTAGAATTTACATTTAATCCAGATCTCGCCGCCCGTCCTGCGGGTGTTGATGCCCGCAAAATTGATAAAGGATAGGTGGTGCGATCATTGTCGATGCGCTATCGCGTTAAGGGAGTAATAGTTTCGCTCTGATAGATTTCTCGTTTGCATAAAGGCGATGCGGGGAAGAAATATCGTTCCTCCGGTGGTGGTCGACTCGTTGCGGTAACCCGACTCACTCGTTGGCATCGCGAAACAATTCTGTTGGAATAGTTTAGAGAAAGTTGACCAACTGTGTAATCTTACTCGAAGCTTCACCACCGAACGTTGGACCTTTGAAAACGCGCCTCGTTACCGATTCTAGAAGGGTTCCGTTACGACTGGTCGATGCGCGAGCTTGAAGAAGCGGCGGCGAATATCCGAGCCTTGGGGGAGGACCGCGGCGGAGAAAAGAAAAAGGAGCAGCGAGATGTTTGGGCGCGGGCAGGTAGGGGAGAGGGTTGCTCCACATATAAAAGAGCCGTAGCCCGAGGCGCGACTCTGCTACCGACGTTCCTCCGTGGTGCAACGCGTACGAGACTCGGAGAAGAGGAGCAACGGCAGCAGAAACAGCAGCATCGCAGCAGCAGGAGCAGGAAAAGAAGAAGAAGAAGAAGAAGGAGAGGAAAGAAGAGAGAAGAAGAAGAAGAGCAACGGGAGAAAGATGAAGAAGGACGAAGAGGAGAAACGAAAGGGGAACGTCCATCTCATCCATCCTCCTACCGTCCCCTCATTCTTGCTTCTCCTAATGATAGCGTGCACGTTGTGCCCCCTTCGATGCACCGGCGTCGACTGCACCAGCAACAACAACAACTACTACGACGGCCGACAACAACGCGAGCGACGGCGCTGGACGAATATATACACCGAGAAACGACGGTGAAGGCGAACCTAACTACCAGAGCACGCCTCCGCCTCCGTGCACTAAAACATTACCACGCCGCCAGCGTCGGCTGCCGTTCCTGCTACCTTGTAGGGTATCATCTGAGGCACGTATAGGGCCCTAAGTGCTATTCCAGGGCCCCGAACCAGAGCCACCCCTTCCTCGTTCCTCTCCTTCCAGCCGAAGATTCTGCTCCTTTCTATCGTGCCCGAGAGGGAGAGACGGGTAATCGAGCGAGACCCGTGATTACCCATTGAGGGTGGAATTCATTATAGCGAAATCCAGTTTGATACGCTGTTCCCTTCTTCGTTCCTCGCCTCTCCACCCCAGTTTTATCTTTATCTCGCGTACTTCTTCTTCTATCGTGTCCCCTTCTGTGTTTCTGCTTCTTTTTTGCGTTTAGTTTCCTTTTTATGATCGATCTCCCTCGTGCTTCTCTTTCGCGCTTTCTGGTCTCTTAGCGTAGAGTAATTAATTTTAGCGTGGGGATGATTTAAGAGCGTCGCAGCTCGCGGCCTCGATCGAGTTCTCGATGCAACGAAATTCTTTGTGTTATTTTTCATTTTTATTTATTTATTTATTTATTTATTTTTTTTGTAGTGTAAAAATGTTAGGTATGTTATCAGTTTGATTTGAAACGGTACGGGAAAACAAGGTTACATCCTGGAACCGGGAATGTTGGCAGCATATCGTGACATTCTGTAGTGATCCGTGCGATTTGAGCATCGTGTCGCTGCACGTCGTTCCAGAGATCGCAGAATTCCTCCTTAACAATGTATCCATTGCCTGTTTCTCAGTTGACCCGTGCACAATCGTGACCCAGCTATCGGGGACTACTTGTTCGGATCGAAATTCAATTTCGCGGAAGGGAAAACATCGTTGCGTTCCATTCTCGACGCTCTGTCGTGATCCCTGATACATTCGAAGTTGCGAATCGATAAATACGAGGAACACATGGAACGCATTCAGAGAGGCAAGATTAAAAAATCGTCTTCCTTTAATCTTCTCTGCTATAAAGCATATTTCTTTGCCACGGCGTATTCCTGAATAATCCTTCCACCGTTATTAATCTGCAATTTCACGGAAGCGCATGAAAAAGAAAAGAAGTACCCCGACATTTGGTCACCACAGTAATCAATGAATCCGCGAAACGTGTATCGAATCCCTATACAAAAACAGGATTAGTCAAACATCCGAGTCGAAGCGAGGAGACGCGAGTCGAATCGGTAACCCGCACCAGGGAAACGAATCGAATCTCCCAAAGCGGACAGTACCTGGAACGCAATCTTCGTACAAAATTAGTCGAATCGAATGCTCGAATCAAACCGAGGAAGTGACTCTAAATCGACAAAATCGATCAAACCAACAAAAAAAATAAAATAAAATAAAATAAAAAAAGAATATACAAAAACAAAATTCATTTCGCAACAACAATTTTACCCTTTAACTCCCATTCTCAAAATTCTATTCGACGGAAAGGAAACGGCGGACGTCTCGTCGCGGGGCCTGTTTCCTCCGCGTTGCCCGTTCCTTCCTCGAGTTTTTTGCGCGTCGGTTCTCCAGGCACGGTTTTTGCGCAGGGCCAGTCTCGTTTCTCGAGCACTCGCGGAGAACGACGCTCGTACGTGACAACGATAATCAGCGAGCTTAAGTGGGGTTTAATTTCCTTTGGTGCGGGCGGTGGAGAAAGGCGAAGGTGCCGGTGAAGCAGGGGAACGGAGCGGCACCGGGGGTAGGGTGGGGTGTACCGAGAGGATAGGGTGAGGCGAAGGGAGGGAAATGCGTGTATACACCTGCCAAGAAACATGCAGGCTCGTACACGGCATAGGCGGACCTTACGGGCTCGAGAAAAGGAGAGGAATCGGAGGAACGGAGAGGAAGAGAAGGGGTAGGAGAGCGAAGAGAGCAGAGAGGATGGTTGAATGCGAGCTGCGCCTCGGACAGGGACACAAGAACGTCCTGAGCACGCCCGCGCCACCTGTAATTGGGTCCAATCATCGTGGTTCTCATGTCGGCCGATCATTGGAATCGAAGTGGCAGGTTGCTGCTCGATAGAAGGCAGATCTAATTTAGAAGCGGAACTCTTATTGGGTTTTGAAACCTTCTGTCTCGTCGAGTTTGTTCGGAGGATCAAGGTTTCGACGATGTAGTAACAGAGTGATTTGACGAATGTTTGGATTTTGGATTTTGGAGATAGATACAGAGGAATGATTCTAAGGTTGTTTTAGTTTCATTTGGAGTGTTTGTAAGGAGTAGTTTGATTTCCATTGATGGCTTCTTGAGACATTTGGTTTCGTGGCTTTTCGAAACTTGGATTTGATAAGATAGAATGAGAGTTGCTGGTTGACTGCGCATACAGGAGCCACGTCGCATCTCCGGAGGCAGCTGCCTTGACTCCTTTGCCTTGCCTACACGGACTGCATCTATCCTACGATTGGACGTAGCGATGGATTAGAACGGTGATCGAGTCCGTTCAAAATTATCGTTTCGAGCTACCGCATGTTTTTGTCGTGGAATGTAATAAAGCGTAAGAGTAGAATTCGTTTCATCGGCAAGATTAGATGGGTACGAGCTACTCAAGCTTGTCTATACGAAGATGAAACACAAAAACTGATCGCAAGGACTTTGATGTTTTTCTATCGATCGCAGCGTGAATAGTTTTTCGCATCATTAAACTTGGGGTTAAAGGTATCAATGACAGAGTCATTATCAGCAGCGCTAATGTTACCTTCGACTTGCTTAAAGAAAAAGGTTTCCACAATGGGTTCACAGAGTTCGCACTTATGATAATGAATTCTGAATACGTTAATCAGCGATTTTATAGGTATTAAATACATTAAAATATTCGCGACTCCAACCGTAAACCGACACTTATTCGTTTCAAATTACTCTTCGAGTGCCGCTACAGTTTTTTAACGCGGACAAAAAATCTAAATTACTGCAGAATTTCATCTTGAGCTATGCACCAGATGACCCGACGAACGCATACTCTAAATTAAATTATTTCCTTGTCCCTGTGCATCGCCATTAAGAGACGCTCTAAAAACTGTTCGAAGTAATCCATGGAGCTTCCGTGCTTCCATAAATCGACGATTCGAAGCGCGAACGATCGTCGACGCCGGCGTATAACGGCTCGCGAACGACAGAGGAAGTGGTCGATCGGAAAAATCCACATACCGGCGGTCCTTCTCTCGCTCGGCAAAGATTATCTCAATTATGAACGCGTAAAAGAAGCAGACTCATGCCGGCGTGCTCGGTCATCATCGTCGTGAGAGCGCAATCGCAATGCCTCCCTATATCCGTGCGCGCACGGTATAAACTGCTTCTCCACCTTTTCCTTTTCCTTTTCCTCCTCCTCCTTTCCTTTTTTCTTCCCGTTGGTACGCACGAACGCGTACATATACGCCTCCACCTGCCACTCGACGATGAACCGCCTATAAAACCCCGGCAAGGGAACAACTTTTAGTTCGTACCTTCGCAGACAATATCCACGCTTCTTCCTTTTCACGAGAGGGAAGCTTCCTCTCCGGTTTCCCTTGAAAAATTTTATCCGCCGAGTGAGAGTCGTATTATGGAACCTTTACGACCGCGTGCAATGGCACCTGAATCGACGAGGAGGATAAAGGAGGAGAGGTAGACGATTGGACGGTAGCCGGTTACTGTGGCGAATCCGCGTAATCGATTGCTCTTAATGACATCGTAGTCAAATGACGATTGCGTAAGATGAATCGTTAATAGGAGAAGGAGATTTCTTGTACCTAACTGAGCGCGAGGATAAATTATTGATACGTTAAATCCCGGTTTTGTAAATAATGCAGATTCAATTGCGATACGTACAATTTAAAAATCGCTCGCTAAGATTTTGTTCATTCCTACAAGGTGTTTCATAAAGTATGAATAAAACTTGGTTTTCTTAAAAGGCCGTTCTTCCTAAATACCAAAACACCAAACGAACAACCAACGGTACCTTTAAAATCTGTAACCTAAAACCTCGCCGAACGAAAGCTTAAAAAATCGCCACGGATAACGGTCGAGGCCCGATAAGTACCGAATCGAATGCACGAGGTGGCGATTATTTTTCTCGCGTTAGGCGTGTGCAAATACTTTCGATTCTCGAGGGCCCTTTTCGGTCCCGCGCTACCGGCTCGATATCAGCGGGTGTAATCAGTTGGCATTCTCCATGGACGCCGCGAAAGAAACGGGCGAACGGGCTGGAACTTATGGCGGCGCCGTGCAATGACATCAGTAAGCTGGAACGGGTCCGTACGTCATCGTTGCGTACGCGAGATTCCATAGATGAACGCTCGATACGCGTTTATTAATGCAACGAGAGAATCGCCGTCGCCGGACCGCTCGATGGTGGGCGAGGAAGAAAAAGGCAGAGAAACAAGAAGGATAAAAAAAAAAGGGAATAAACGAACGAACGGTTCGTCGGACAACTTCTTCGAGCGGTGAGGCGCCGATAAAGTTTCACCTCGCAGCGCAATCGCCGGCCAGGATCGCCAGTTGTCGCGGTTACTTCTTATTCCAGCGCGGGGGCGAGCTTATCTGCACCCTTCCTCCTTGTCTACCTGCCTCGTTGCCTCTTCGCGCTTTTTATTCTCTTCCGGCTCCCGGGCTATCTTGGCTTTGCGATCTTGTCACGTTTGCCGGAAGCTTGCCCGTTTCGCGGAAACGATTAGTCTGAGAAACTTTCGATACTGGAGACACGGAGTAACTATTTCGTGACACTCTATCTTTCAGATCCCTTTGTCTCCCACTTTTTAATCTCAACTTCTCGCAAAAACACCAGTTTTGCTCGGTCTTGGTATATTTAGGACTACCTTACAATCTTCCAATGTCGCATAAATTTCATCTCAAAGTTTCATCCCTCAGCCATTCGCGAAAGCCTTCGTTCGTTTAGCCACTTTACAATAACACGCTTAGAAGTCTCTGCAACGCTCTTGGAGGAACAGTCCACGCACGTCGCCGCGCATTCCTCGATAGTTTCGTAGCCGCGTTAAAAATATCGTGGCCGTCGTGCAGGAAGGTCAAAGGCACGCGGGGGTCATAAAGCAGACGCGATCCCGCCACCCGCGTGCAACGTATAATAATAATTAAAGCCGCTTAATTACCGGCACGTTGCCGCGAAGGATTCGGACGGGCGATAATTCAGCGGTGGCCGAAGAATCCCAGAGGGTTCGCGCGTCGCTGTAACGCGTGCACCGCGAACGCGACGCAGGGTGGACGGTTGTCGGTGTCGCACGGGGCAAAGATAGGCTGCAGAAGCACGAAGCAGTTAATATTGTCCTCGGAGGGCATATTTTACCGAAGATACGATCTTCGGGATGCCTCGCTAAAAGCTACACGTGTTTATCAGCGTAAGTCCCTTCTTTCTATCCTCTTTCGCCTGGCCCGTCGCTCCTTTGGTCCCTCGCCTCAACCATTTGCTCGGTCCGACCGCCTGTTTCGGGGTAACGTCGCGAGGGTACTCGGTTCTTCTTCCTCGATCCTTTCCGTCGAATCTGCACCTCGAAGAATGTTGATTTTATAACAACGAATTTGTATCACGCTTAACTCAGCTCCTTCCAGAAACTTCGCGTTTGCTCGGTAAAGGTATACTTGGATGCTCGTTTACGGGAGCGTCCAGTGAAAGTAATAGACTTCCAACAGCCACGATGAGAACATTTCGAAGCGGTTCGATTTTGATCGATGCAACAGCGCCGCGTTTATGACCGCAATAGTTGGGGATGATAAAGGTCCTCGCTGGGGTTTTAGATGTCTTACGAACCGGGTGATAACGAGTCGTTTCGATTACCGCTGCAGCCCTCCGGTACCACGGCGCCGGTGCACGCAAGATAAATGCGCCAGATAGGAAAGTACAAATGATCAAGGACCGTGATCGAACGGTGCAATAGGTGGCTGAAATGGCTCGCGTCGTTTAACCGTATGACGGATTTCTGTGAAAGCGGTAATCAGCTAGTTTGGATTACGCGGTATGCAAGGTGTTGCCGATCAAGATCGCTCGATCTTTTAAAGGAATTCTTGTTCTTTCAGCCATGATGATAGCATTGTACGGAAAAGGGAGCTTTAGCAGACGATGAGCGACTTTTAGCTTAACACCGATAATAAACGTAACGCCGATGAACAACTCTTCGTTTCTTTTTCTGTCGATCGGGTTATTCTCCAGTTGCAACGAATATAAAATTATGCGAACGACAAGCTATTAAACATCGATAGCATTTACTTACAGTTTTTTCACGGCGTTACAAGTTATTTAAGAGCGAGCTTGTAAAAATCCAATGGTTTCGAGTTGGAGATATATCAGAAACACGTAAAACCCGTTGTGCCGATACAATCGGATCACTGGAACGAATCTTGTCAGCCTCATAGATAGGTGTCGCGTATCATTAAATCCTTTTCCAATATTACAAGTTGCAGAACATTTTTTGCGCCGAACTCAAACGCGATCACGGACCACGCTAACGTGTCATTAGACGGATTATACTGTTTAACTTTATTAGCAAATTTTTTTTTACCGCCACACCAGTTTGGCCTTGATTCGCGCGTGCTCGGCTATTTGCTCGATCGCGAGTAAAACAAAGAGAGGGGAAAAAAATCGTTCGATTAAGGAATCAAACTGCCGAAAAAGGAAATTATAACTGAAAAAACGGGTTGCCAGCTCGTCCGGGTAAACGAACATAAAATTACTCGAGAATGACTATGATTAAGCTATATAATTCATTATTTCGATACACGGTTGCGGCGAAACAATTTTATTCAAATAACGCCGAAATCAGTAAAGTACATACAGGAAGAAAATCATCGGCTATGTAATGATACGTCCAGCAAAACGATACTCATCTATCATTGATATCGGCAGCCGCTCTCGATAGCCACCGTTCGGTAAAAATCGAATCATCGGTAGCCAAATTTTACATATATTATTCTCGTTCGACCATGGCTACGCCCTTATGACGGTGTTCGATCGTGTTCGAACGAATTAATTGTTTATAATCTGCTTACCTAATTTCACCGACAAGATTGCACGTTGCACGATGCGCACGGTGGCCCGCGTTATCGTGTACTTTTTAATGCGCTCGAAAATTATCCGAGAAACCTGAAATTTCGAACCGTGCACCGGGGTTGCGCGATCTGGGCTCGCCCTGCACTTTTGTTCGCCTCGATTCCTTGCGATCCTTACGATGTTTCTCTTCGGAATAGCAGCTTGCATCCATTGATGATACGTTGCGCTGTGACTACGATCTTGTGCGTTGTAAATATTCAGACGTGACGGAATGCGTTTCTTTCGGGGAAACGGGCGATTTTCGTCGAGCTTCTTTGGTTTCGGAGGAATCTGGCTGTTGCGATGCTCGGAGAAAATAGTGTAGCGAAAGTGTAGATTAGAGAAGAATGTTGTAAAATTTGGAAATTGGGAACATTAGATATAGTTATTAGCGTTGATTGGCTACGTAACGTGGAGAGTGAAAAAATGGTTTATAAATTGCATTTACAGTCTGCTCGTTTGTACACTTTGATTCGTTTATGTACGCTTACCAGCGTTCATTATTTCTCTACGTAAGTTGGTAGACACTTCAAAGTAACCCAACTTGATAAGAAGTAATGTTTATTTCAATCCAATTCACACTAAAGTTGTTTAATGACACACAATCGAACGTTCTTCGATCGCGTTTTCCCGATCGTTAAGCAAATGCCTTGGCCGTTTCATGAATGAATTATCGTCATAAATGACTGCCGTTAACGCGCGAAACGTCAGGTGAAAAAAGGCAACAATCAGTCGCACGTGCAAGAGAAACACGTTTAATGATTCTCATTAAGCACTTCTAGCAGGCTGTAAAATAAGAACAATAAAAACGAAGAAATGATAATCGTTAAGGTCAAGAGAACGACTGTATAAGTGATAGGCAGAAAGAAGTCCAGGGTAATTGGTCGTGCACGTATAGTACGGTACGTGGAATAAGGAAACGCCAGAAGGTGGCGAAATAAAATCGAGACCGTGGCTGGTCAACGGATAAACGAAGAGGACCGTTCGCTCGCGCGCGCGGACGCGCGTGGTTCACCGTTTCATTTGCATATTCACAGGCTCGCCACGTTACAACAATAAAATGCCGGTAAACACGTGTTTCGCGGTACATTACGGCCTTGCTTTCGACAGGCGAGTCTCTCTTTCGACCTGTTCTCTACGGTTCGTGCTTTTTCGCGAACAGGCGACACGCTACCGCGACCATAATCGCAAATTATCCGACCCCGTGTCCCGTGATCGTTCCTCGCTTCTTTCTTCCTTTTCGTTCTTTCATTTTTAAACTATTACTTGGAGACACTTTTCTATTGGATCAAGTAGGTATAACTATTGTTAAGTGATATTTTTACAAAGATATTTATGCACGATTGAAACTATAATATTTGAATGGTATAAAATTGAACGCTAAACGATTATTGAAAGTCCACCGAAGGTAGCGTACCACGGTTCAAATAATTATACCCATAAATTATACTTTTTTTTAAGTAATTAAACAAACCATATCGAGTCCCAGAGAAGTAAAACTGAAAACTAAATTCAATCTCGGATAGTTTAAGCCAACAGGAACTTGTCCACGTCGAGACTATGAAAGTAATCCGGTAGCCCGATTACCATACTGAAACCTGCTTCCTAGAAACTATCCACTAAATCAATATTACACCCTCGTAAGTCCTTCGCAACGACGTGACCCCGGATAAACGTCCAATTATCAAAATCGTTGCCAGCGTGCCACCGTGAGGATAAATATGCCTATGACACGAAGGATCGCGGGGCCTACAAGGATCCGGCGTGGCAGCGTGGCGCATAAGTGTTTAGCTGCGTGGGCGAGCAGGCGATTGTCTGAGCTGCGTTCCTTTTTTGCGCCTAGATAGCTCGCGGCAAAAATCAGAATAGCTCGGCTCGCTTGCGGCGAACGCGAGCGTTCTCTTCGTCTCTGGAACCTACACGAAAGGGTAGGTAGCTGCGTGCACGCTCGACGGAGGCGCGTGTAACACGCGTTCAACGCGAACACGTCGCTTTAATCCGCGACGCTGATTTACTTACTGATTTACGCACTCTACGGACCAAATACCAACGCGAGCGGGTTAATGTTGCGCGACCCCTTTGTCGCCCGCCAGTATGTACAAAGTGTAAACTGTTTATCGTCTCCGGTTGTAGCAGAGAGGCAAAAAGCTTCGAGTTACGCGAGCTCGTGGAATGCTCGCCTCGAGAGACATCGTTTTGTTTTATAAGAGACGTTGTTGAAGAGTGTTATTGAAATAAGGGTTGTTAATGTCGTCGTGGTTAAACGAGAGGTGGGTTTGGGTACAATATTAGGTACAGTAATTGTGAATAGAAACCTTTCGTTCGTTTGTTCGTAGTAATCGATTATGGTATGGTTACGAAGCGGGTTGTGAAATTCATATAACGAGAATGACAGGAATTCGATGAATTACGCGTTACAGTTCATAATGGAACATTTTGTTGTTTCTTTCGTTACATTACTGAATCGAAATGTGTTTATGAAGCATGTTGTATAATTTGTATAACAAAGTCGATAGAATTGAATTAATTACGTCTTGTAGTTTACAATCCTATTCGTTTCCCTTTGTTTGTGCTAATTGATTAGAGTGCATTAATAATACGGTTGCGTAAGATCAAAGGATAAGCTCGATAGAGTTAATAAATATATAATTAAAATAATTAGAAAAAAAAAAAAAAATAGAGTTAATAAATTTTCCTAGAGAACTTACATATTTTGGTTCGAATGGTGATAAAAAGGCTTATCGTCAGTAAAGAAGGAACCGCTACACCTTAGTTCTCAAACGCTATAAAATGAGATACAATTCCATCGCTACTGCCAATACGATCCACAAAATCAGCAGCACAGTAGCCGCCGCTCGCATGAATTCATTTCAAGGCGCGGCACCTTTCGTCATAAACTCCTTTACACCCGTTACGCGCATAATTTCCGCGTATTGTCGCACGCGAGCGACAACATTTCGCGCTCGGTGAGTTTATGCGTGCAACGTAACACGGGCACGACAATGACGACGTCACGACGTCGGTAGTAGCGGGTGCACACGTGGAAACAGGGGCCGATCGTCGACATTTTGAAACCGGTCTTCGAGGTCTCGGAACGACTCCTACGCTCGCGGTCGGTTGCTTGCGATTCGCGCGGCCAGATCGATCGACGTGCGTCGAATTTCGCTGACGCGGCAATTTCCATACAGCGGCACGTGTAACAGAGATAAGTATCGATATACCTCGCGAATACGTTTCCTTTTCCAACCCGAGAAGATACCGCGACGATAACGAGAGCAATCGGGCTCGCGTTTGCGTCGAACAGAAGGGAAGAGTAGAGCAAAGTCATCCGGTAATTTCTCGTGGTTTTTGCTCTTTAGGGAAGCCGAACGGTTCGGGGGCTGTTTTTAAAGTACACATACGGAGCGTATCGTGTTATTACAGTGACGTGTGATGATAATAATTATGGAGCATAAAATACGTAAGTTCCCGTGATCTTGCGCGATTCCAGATAATATCAACACGTTCGGGAGCCGATGGGAAGAGTTTCATCGGGGACGATCGCTCGTCGATGTCCGAACCGGACTGGCTGCAAATTTTCCAGCCAGCCGTAAATCGCCATTCGCGAAACGAATCCGATAGACCGATGCGAACGTTCGGTTCGCGAGACAGAATTCTCCCAGGGCGACGATCTACGAACAAAAAGATACCCCCTTGTCCGTATCTTTTTTCTTCTTCTTCGCCTCTGTTCCTCTTGCACGCGCGTACGCGAGACCGAATCAGTTCGATGCATTACCACCTTGACATGGGCGCCGTCGTCTTAATTCCCATCAAGCTTTTCGGTTCTGATACTAATCTGGCAGTCGGCCGATTGCCATACGATCACGATGACTCGCGCGTCTCCTTTTTCTTCTTCTCCTTCTTCTTCTTCTTCTTCTTCTCCGGTCTCCCCTCTTCTGCACCATAGCGATACTTCCTCTTTCTTCCATTCGGTCGNCTTCTTCTTCTTCTTCTTCTTCTTCTTCTTCTCCGGTCTCCCCTCTTCTGCACCATAGCGATGCTTCCTCTTTCTTCCATTCGGTCGTTCCGAACAAAATTCAAACGTCTATAATCCGACGTACAAATGGACGCCACGGTGGTTTCTTTCGTCCCGGCACGCAGCCACGGATTTCACGAGCGTTCCTCTCGCGCGTACGATCGCCTCCTCTCGATGTCCGCAAATCCTCGAGTCGATCTTGCCGCGCGAATCGGACCACCCCTTCGTCCACTCTGCGATCGATCCGTTGGCCGTGCATCATGACTTATCCCTCGACGAAATCTTGTTTCTTCGTTAAACGTGGACCGATCGGGCAGATCGCGATGTCCACTGGCTTAGAGGAACGTGTTTCGTGGTTTAGAGAGGTATCCCATGTTAGGTGACAACTCTTGGGATATAAAACTGAAACCATATCTTTCTTCTTTCAACCTTATTGATAAGTTTCCCAGCAGAGATTCACCGTGTGTCATCGGATTTCCAAGCTTCCCACATCTCGGGAGCTTATGTATCTTCGAACACTATCGCGGATGATACGCGTGGGAAGGCAAAGGTTGAAGATAAGACGGAACTTCGAACGACTCAATCGAGCCCCAGTAGGTGCTGCCATACAGAGGCTATTGTGCCCGGTTTGATAATCGACGGCTGAATGAAAGAACCGATAGACGCGTAATCCTCGTGCAAACAGAAAGGTGCAAATAAGGGAGATTTTTTTTCCCGATGGCACGAAGTTGCATGATTCTTTCTGTTCTCAGTGGCATCTCTTTTCTCCCTGCTTTCTTCCATGCTTGCTTCCGACTGGACGTGCGAATATACTCGAAGCGAGTTTGCTGTTATGTTTTTGGAGTTGCATCGATAAATTATTGAAGATTTAGAATCGGTGGAAGATTGTTGAATTTATCGACCTCTTCGAGAACGATTTCTATTTAACGTTGGAAAAAAAAATAATCCAATTTCTTCGTTGCAATCTTTTTCAACGTCTCAGCCAGCTCAACGTGTAAGCGTACCGTTCAACAACCAGAATGGCACGGCTCTGATGGAATTTTCGCCACAACGTTCTCACAGATTGATCGACAGATACAGATACCGGACCTTCCTTTAAGGATTCCGCTCGTTCGTCTTCGTCTTCGTCGTTCGCGGGGATGTTCTCTCGATTAGCGTCTTATACGAGCACCACGTCCATCGAACGTTCGTCAAGGACCCGTGATAACGAGCAAATAATGGACACGATGACTGTTTAAGGACGGAGAAAGGCAGCCTGAGAAAGCGAGAAATTCCCAAATCGAGAAATGCCAGCGCGGACTGTCTTCGAGACTAACGAGGGAATCTCGATGACCTTTCGGTAGAAAAGTTCAGGCAGAGAAGAATACGTCGATTGTACTTCGGTCACCGATAACTACCGTGTATAGTACGGGCAAAAATTGTCGATCGAGGTGGATCGAGTGACGAGGAAGTATCGTTCGAAGTTAAACGAGGAAGGTGACGTAGGAATGTAGAAAGCTCTGTTACCAGTGTTACCAGTGTTCTTGTAACATTCAGGACGCACAAAGAATCGCTTACATGTGAAATTCTTTCTTGAAAATTAATCAATGACAATTAAAATCGGCAACAGACAGGTATACGTCAACTAAACGCCACAATTACATACATTTACCAGCGAAATAGGAAAGGTACAGCGAAAAAGGAACAACCGAACGCTCCAGCAACTCATCTCGATCTGTCCGTGAAATTAGCTTCCTGTCTTCGAACCCTTTAACAAGCCTTATTTATTACCCCCAAAGCACCTAGAGACAGAGCACAAAACGCGAGGTATGCCACGTCAAAGTTCTTCGTTAACCCTCGAACGACCAATTCGTCCATCGCACGCCTGCGATGCTGCCAACCGCATACCTCGAGAAAGAGAAAGAAAGCAAACGAAGGAAGAAAACCGACACGGGGTGTCAATCACGCGACCGCCTCGGGATCGGCCGTTTCCTCGGAGAAATGAAACGAAACGGCGTTCGAATCCGCTTTACGAGGGTAATTTCGCGGGGAATTACGGACCCGGCGAAACGAGGCTCCATAGCACTTCCGTTATATTTTTCTCAGTATTATGTACAGGCGGTGCGCGAGTTGGCCGCTGCCAAGAGGTGACTAAAACTTTTCACCTCCGCCTTAAACGGGATAATTAACCGTCTCCGGCTCGGGTTAACGGTAAAAACGTAATATTTCAGTCGGCGCGGCCCTCGGCATCGGTACACCACGGCCACAGTACCGTACGCGCGTTTCTCCGCTTCGAACCGCTCGCCACACGCCTTCTCCGCGCATTACGCACCTTGTAATTTCGTCCAATTAAAAACGGCCGATAGCGGCGTGTATCTCTTGCCAGAGGTTCATCCTAGAGCGCGCAGACGCTTGTTCGTATTAGCGCCTGATAATTGTCGATAGAGGCTGGCAAGAAAAATTGATCGCGCGCGAGCCGAGGAGAGAACGATGAGCTTTGCGCCGCGATATACCTGTAATCACGCCCCGTTTAACCTTAATGTCTCGTGCTCGCGTCTGAAACTGATGCGAGGTGTGAACTAAGCGTACGAGGTCACGGACACGCGCCTTCCGGCGCGGTGGAAGGTGCTTTTCTTTTTGTGGGTTTGGAAGAATGATGTCGTGGAATGGGATGTTATGTTTAGTTGGATACGAGTAGGCAATATTTTGTCGACCGGTAGGATAATGATTGTCGTGGAACTGTTGTGGGAGCGAATTGGAGTGACGGATGGTCTGATCAGTACAGACGCGTTCTACTGAAACATAACTTGAAGTAATTTCGCTCTAGGTGTATTATATTCAGAGTCAAAGATGTGTTCGCTGAGAAGAATAATTATGTTAGAGAATGATTTTTACGAGATTACAGCGAAAGAAATTTATAACTTATCGGATGCAACCATCGAACAACTTTAAAACAAGAGTTTAATTCTACCCTCTGTAACAGCTACTTGTACCGTTAATGTAAAGCAGGTAGCTCGCCAAACTCGATATTACTATAACCATTAATATCCGTGAAAAATACACGCACGTATCCGATCATGACGAACTATAAAGATTAAAATGAAATAATAAATTATCGCGGCGATGATTTATCCATGACCTACCTAAAGTCTCAATACAGAATGAAGAATTACAAAACAACAACCCAATGGGGAAAAAAGAGGAATTATTAACGCAAGTGCAATATATCCAACTCGAGCTCTAGCTGTCTTCGAAATTATTTATTAAGCATTGCAGTCCATTAGGGCACTGCATCCGAGCCGGTCCACGAGGAATTGTCGATTCTTTAAAGGTACTCGATACAGGCTGTCATATCGGTATCGGCACATTTTTTTATATACCGTTAATAAAATTCAGTAGTCAAAGCAGCTGGCCAATTATATCAGCCCCGGGACATAATTCTGACAGTACGATCAATTCCGGTGAGCGATTGGTGCTCCCGATGACTACAGAGTTGCGGCGAAAATTATCATGCTCTCGTCTATACTGGCGGCGGTGCACCTGCGTTCATTATGTGGCGCGGGTACCTCGAAACGCGAGCGCGATAAGAATATCCAATTTATACGATCGTTCCATAATTCTATATCGATGCATCGGTAACCGGAGAATTTAATTTCCAGTTAACGTGACCAGTAACCCAGCCGGGGAAACACGTTACGAATTGATCGACGACCGGTCCTATTCCATGATTGAGCCAACGTGTACCTGTAGCTCGATGCTTTCTCAGCCTGGTACTCGCGCAGATAATCGCGATCTAATGTCCGACTATAACTCGAACGCTTCGATGATTAAGAGTCATAATTCAGATACGGAGCCGGTAAGATAGTAACTTTCTTGTACATAGTTGTGGAACTCAGGCACAGCGAATGTTGTTGGCTATAATGGGAAGTTGCCGAGGTGTGAGCTTATCGAATTTGATTCGATACCCTAGAGTTAAGACGAAAAATTATTGGATCTAGTTGGATAAATGTGTTTTTCTTATTCTTTTCTTTTTTTTCTTTTTTATCGATAGCAGAGTTTTAGATTTCACGCGCGACGTGGAACTTGTAACAAAATTCTATCAACTATCGATTTTGTTTCAAATCATGTAGTTGTATTCGAAAAAATATTAGTTAACTCGATAATAAAGAATGCTGTCGTTCAAGCATTGTATTTTTCTTCGACAATTTTTCAGCTAGGAAACAAAATTTTAATCGCATTTCTATTATTCTAGAGCATCGAGGATCGTGAATTACTGGGAGTAAAATGGACAAAGCTCGCGGGAAGAAGCTGAGAGTTTGAATCTTCGGGCGCGGCGGTATACGGTAAGTGCACGTAGCGCTCATTAATAACGCGATTATTAGGCGCGGCGCCAGCCCCGTTACGCTATTCAGATCCTAACCTAATTGGCATGGACAATCGGCCACGCCATGAGCCGTTTCGTGCACCGATGAATTTATCTTCTTTCTTGCGGACCGCGATGCAAGCCATAATTCTCCGCCGTTCCCGACGTTGCTCCTTCGACGAATATATTTTTTCTCGTCTCGATAGGCGCCGCAATGTTACGCCTACGCTTGACGACGCTACGAATGGCCCCGATTATTTTCTAAACGATCTCGATTGAAACATTTCTAAGAAAGTTTCTGCCACGGTTTTGCTCTTTTCGTGGTTTTCAGTTGATTTAGAGAATAAATTTGTACTCTAATCAAAATTTAGAGGCTTTCGAACGTGCGTCGAGTCCATTACACATAACGCCCAGAAGCCTGAAACAGTAACAGCTATATAAACCCGATCCACGAAACCTTAACATTCTTGAATTGCATCAAAGGTGAGTAGGTATCGAATCCGATACACTTGCAACAATAATTCGTCCCGTTTCAATCTTCTTTGCGAAAAATTTCACGACACCTGTACGTACCTTCCCATATCCACGGTGATTTTGTCGTAAATTTATATCTTTTCGAACAGCAGTCGACTCGTTGATCATTCCGGCGTTCCTTTTGCGGCTCGTTTCTCATTGTATCTGGCCAAAAGTTGGCCGGCAAAAAATCGTCACCTGGTCAGAATGAAAGGGGGTCTCCCGTTGGCGTACGCTGTTGCATGCGGCGGCGTGCCCGGAATGCCGGAAAAGGGATCCATGGATCATTGTTTTTGCGGCGGGACGGGAGACGGGACAGAAACGGAGGGCATAAATCCCTCGAGAGACTTTCATTGAACGTAATTGGATCGCGGCCAATCGGCGTGGTCCGTTGCTGCTCGTCGAAAGTTTTCCCCCTTCGTCAAAAATTGAATGACGGCCAGGAATCGCGACGATCGAACCAACGTGGATGATTCGTGGCGCCACTCGGTGCCTCTTATCGATTATCGGCAAAGAAATCGTGTGTCCTAGAGGCTTGTAGAAACGCGAAGGGAAAGGCTAAGAGGCGCACGAGCGAATTTTATTCTCGCGATTGGATCTCGTGGAGTAACGAGCTTCCGGTCGATCGCGGCTCGTTGCACGGCCTTATAATTACAAACTGGTACGGTTTCTCGTGCAACGGCCACGGTGAGCATCGAGAGCCGGTTATCAGGGAGCTGTCTTGTTAGGACCGTATACATTTCTGATGATAACGATTGCGATTAAACCGCTGGAATTAATGCGTGCGACGGCCGAGAGCCGCGGGATAGATAATCGCGCGGAAAAACGCGTCGCGTTCTCTGTTTCCTTCGCGCCCGTGAAACGTCTGGTCGCCCTGCTTTCTTCCGTTTCCGGTGCAACACGATGAGTGATTTAATTAATAGTTGATGTTCTGGAGAAACTTTATGTTATAATTAATACGACTCTCGTTTAAGATACGAGATCATTTCTTTACGTTAGACCTCGGCAAAAATTCCAGCTACTCCAGTTTTCCTAACATTTTTCCGAGTCTGAATAAATCTAATTATCTCTTCTCCAGCTCTATCGCTTTACCGAACAAAAGTCATAAACCGTATAATTATTTCGAACAATGGATCCTTACAGGAACATCGACGCGTTGATTCTTAATTCACGAGCATCCTCGACCGGAATACCGGTTTGATTTTCCGCGTTACAAGCATTATAAACATATTAGGATTCCCGTTGCTCCTAAGTCGGCTGTTTCGAGTCACGTATGCCGCGTCTAATAATCGCCTGGTTGCGGTGCGTTCGCTCGAGCAACACGCCCTGCACTACCGCGAATGCAGCCGCGATTTGCATACAATCGGTCGTCGCATGGCTTAGACGTATCGTTTCGCGCGTTTTCAAGACTTTTCTGCACGCGTACACGTATCCCCGCCACGTTTGCCGAGCACGTTATACCGCGTCCCACGAACCAGACATAATACGTGTAAGGAGCTGCCACTCATTCATTTTTATCGTCCCGTTGAAAAGTACTGACGATTGTACGCGATGCTTACTCGAGCTCGCATTAAGATATAGCTATTATTATTTATGGTCGCTTTATGATATATCGACGCGTTCGACGGTAATTTAATCGAGTATTAAATCAATTATACAGTTACAAAAAGTATTTAATTTGTAATTGAAACGGTGTTAACTGGCATATCCAAAAGCGTATCGTATTTAAACGACTGTAAAAAACATCGTTCAGCGCAACAATTTTTTTTAAGATACGTTTCAGGAAGCAATTCTTTTAGGAAAAGGGCAGAAAATATTCGTGATGCGCAATGATCGCGCACCGTTACGCTGGCAAACGGTTTTGCGGCAATAAATCTGCCCACCGACACTGATTGCTTCCATAAATCGATCGACTTATTAAATCAATTAAATCGATTTATTAATTTTGACGCAAAAATCCCGCTACCCCCCTCGCCTCGCCCTTCCTGGACTCCTTTTGGAGCACGAGCTGATTGATTTATTGGCTGTAATCAATTTCGCGCCGAAAGTTTCGCATGAATAAGTAATCCTTCGTCTTGCGTGGTCCCCCGATTTTGCTACTTTGTACTATAATTATTTTCTTATTTTATTCTTGGCCAACTCTGATTTCTTTTGACAAGTAAATGAAGTGTCACGGTAGAGATATCTCGAAAGATCTAGGAAAATATTATGCCTGCTGTTATCGCGACAACTGTGATCTCATAAATTTTACGCCATTAATAACAGTCCTTGCTATTATCATTTTTAAATCAGGTGGCAATTTTAAAATCTTTTCCTTACATATTACTATACCTTAAGTATTCCTCAATTTGTCTTTTCCACACGATTAGGAACTTCGATGAAAGTAACCTTATCTGTACTAAATTACCATGTTCTAAGACATCTTCACCTATCCAAAAAAAAAAAAAAAAAAATTATTAAAAATATTTCTCTGCGAACATTCGTATTCATCAGTCATATAGGTCCGATGTGTTCGCGTTTCCACGATACAATCCGCGAACGATCGATCGATTGGGCGCACCGAGGAACCGCATCGATCATTCCAACTATCGGACGTCTATCGTGTGTTTCTCGAAAGCATCAAAACCTTATGACTTTTAGATCGACGTGCTCTAAAAAAACGCTTCACCGCTCGTTGGACGTTTCAGTGATCCTATCGATCCTCTCCCCCGGAGCTGTTTGTATACAATATATCTGTATCGATCTTGATCCCGCGTATCGATCGTTTATCGGCGCGAGATAACGAGAGCGTTTAGCGCGTAGCTGTAGCAGCGGTTTCCGTCGTCATCCTCGCTGCTGGAAACGTGGATCCGTGTCGATGTCTATCTGAATGGCACCCGACTGTCTTCGAGTGCTCCAATTTGTTTTCTGGCACACACGAGTGCCACCTCATTCGACCTCCCGTCGTCGTTCGCTACTTAAGTCGCATTCAGAACTCTTTCGGAAATCGTGCCCGTGTATCGGCGCCAACGCGTTTGTTCCTCGACAATTCGCTCAATTTTTAAGCGACACTCTGTTTATTCTACTACTTAATGGGAAAATATGAGAAACGCAACCCTCGCGCGGTTTCTTAAATTTTAGCTAGGGAAGGATGGATTTGAAAATGTAGCTTGGTACTAATATTTAAGAAATAGAGTACTTTGTTCGGTTGCTGTGTTCGTAGCGGTGTACGATTTCTCGAAAGACAGTAGTGCAGTTTTTGTCGATCCTTAACTTAGCTTTTTACTTTTAATATTCTTAATGTTAAATACGCGAGTCAAAAATGGTTCGTGAGTGGATGTCAACTTTTCATATTTCATCCAAATCACCATAGAAGAACAAAGTGGAAAACAATCAGTGTTTCAACGATCGACACCTACGATCGCGATCCTTTTTACAACCGAGCGGGTTCGAAAATAGCGGTCACTGTGAACGCACCTTTAATCGTTGGTCTCTGCCAACTCCGCGGGATGCCATGCCTCGAGTCAAGCATTCCTGACACCCTGAAGTGGCTGTCGGAACCAGAAATGGAAAGAGAGAGAAAGAGCAACAGAACGAGACCGATAGTCGAATCGAGAAGCCGAGAACATATCAAGAGTTGCGAGATAACAAGAAGAACACTTTCCATTCGGTCGTGGACCGATCGTATCCTAAACTCGAAAGGAAATCGTAAAAATGGTAACATTATCTCGGAGCTTCGTCACTGGGTTGGTCTTGGCTGGTTTCACCGCGATCCAAAGGAAAAGTAATAACGGAAGATAACATAATTGAAAGATATGAACTGGCGCGTGTGGCCACAGTGTACCACTTTATGAATCGTTGCTTCACCCTGACGCAGATTGAGCGAGACCAAAAGGGAGAGCGATGGTGGAGCAGTGTTCGAGGAGGACGAATCTCATGGGAATGCAATGCGGAAATTTCAAGCTGGACCTCCTTCTCTGCTTGTCCTCCCTCTCTTCTTTTCCCCCATCCTTTTTGGCCACCACGACTGTTCGGTCTCGTAGTTGTGTAGCAATTTCGCAATGCTTCAAAGTAACGAAACGAGAGAAACCTGATAAACGGTACTTTAATTTCTAAGCCATTGTCAAGGGTTGTTTTTTTTTTTTTATTACCGTGTCATTCCGCATTTACTTAACCAACTTGGTAAACGAATATATCTCATTCAAAAGCCTAAGACGTAGGTTTGATGATTAAAAAGCACACGGTACTATGAACCTTTAAACGTTTCCCGATTCATGGTATAAAAATTATAGATCGCCTCTTAAACAGTGGAAAAAATACTAGCCAGGCGACAGACGGAGTCTTGCTGCGCGATATTTTAAGTGATATCGAGTTATTAATACCTCGCGTTAGGTGTCCCGCGCCTAAATATACATTTTTGGCGCTGACCCAAGTGATCCATGGCTGGTTTTATCGCGGGGGGATAATGTTTTACCCGATAATTAGAAACCGTAGATCTCAGTAGGCGGGGATGGACCGCTCGATAACTTTTAATTGGGACCGAACCGGTGTACATAATACGTCTCCTTGCCGTGGCCGCGTACTTTCAGCATTCCTCACGGAACGGCCGCGAGCCAGGCTCAGATATCTTAACAAATCGGTCCGAGTTCCCCTCGTTCGACTCTTTTTTTCCATTCCCGCTGCTCTGTGCCCCTCTTTCATCCTCGTTTCCAGGCTTCGTTCTCGATCCACGCTGGACCCGAGTGATCTCTTCGGTTCTACGGGAACTCATTAGTGCTGCCAGGCTGGCCTCCTCGAGACGGAAACCGAAGATCCGAGATCCTCGATCATTAAGACAATGTTTATTAGCGAGCTTTGCATAAAGATATTTATTGCCCGGCGTCTACCATCCTCGGCGTTCGCTTCGAGCTAGGAATCGGGTCCCGTTCCTTGGGAACCGTGTGAATTCGTTGATTCTATGCCTCTGTTGATGCGCAGACAACACGGCTGTTACACCATACCATTGTGAAATTTAATTTGTGTTGCCTTCTAATTGCATCGAATAAACATGATTGTAAATGGCTCGCGAATAATGAACGGCAAAGGAAGTATTTCAATTAACGTTGCGAATAATTTTTCCAGTCGGTACCAGAAAAGACATTTTGAAATAACATGAAAAATTCGTACGGGCAGCATGATCGCGGAACAAATTGCGAGAGGCCATCAAGGCTCACGGGGAGGCGATCAACGTCGAAAAACGGCTTCCGTGGATCTCGTGCGAATCGCACAGAGTTCCCGTTCTTTTCGCCGACGTCCGTTCCCTTTTCTTCTTTATCTCGGCCCCTTCAAACTTGACTTACCGGACCCACGATCTCGACGACTCATTAGTGCTGTCAAGCTGTTGAGCCAGCAACAGAAATCAAAGCTAACTAGGGTGCTCGATCACTCAGACTTGTATTAAGGGTATTTGCATAAAGAACGCTTTTATCGGTATTAGAAATTCCTTTCCTCGAGACAAGGGGTGGCTCATGTTCTCTTCCTTCTTCTGTGTCTCCGTGTACCACCGAGTCTTTTGTCTTTGCGTACCTACGCTGGCGCGCGTCTAATTTCGAGGGACATGTTGCCGATTAATGGGACTCAATTAACTCGGTTTGTTCATCAACGTCCGAACCGCGATTGCACAGCGACCGAGGGGGATAGGGGAAAAAAGGAGCGAAACGAAACGCACCACCAGACCCTTTCAAGTAGACGAAGGTTAATGGTCTAGCGAAAGACGCCCGAAGAAGAGGTTTCTGTGACAGGTCCGATAGAGAGTAGGCAGAGAGGAGAGAGATGGTAGTTAGTAACCGAAGAAGCGTCTGTTAACGCCCGGTATTCACATGTAAATCAAGCACCAACGAGAACGAGAAATATATTAAAGCGAAAAAAAAGAAGGAAGAACAATCTGACGAGCTACACAGGAACCCATGTCCATGCCAGGTGGAGAGAGAAAGACGGACACGAGAGGAAACGATGTTAAGTGTCTGTTATGATGGACGCATAGGCGCATCCTGGCTGAAACGGTCGGCTCGAGCAAGAATTGTCTCTCGATCGGCCGATCAGGCCCCTTCGTAATAGTATTCCCATTCGGTAGCGTCGATGGTCGATACGTGGATCGATTTTTCTCAGCCCCGTTGCTTCTCGGTAACAGTGACAGCCATCGAACGCACGTTTCACTTCGAGCTAAAGATGTATCTGATGTTCAGAGTGCTTGAGATCTCGGGATGCCACTGCGAAGGGTTGGAATTGCCGGCCTTCGGCCACTCGATCTCGATCAGCCGCGATTTAAAACACATTTTTGCGGACAGACGGCGAGCCAAGTTTGAAGAATATTGCCTTCGGTCAGCAGAAACGAAAGTATGCGTGCTTCAACGGTTGATGCATTCGGGGTTTATTTCTAAATAAAAGCGCATAAATAGTTTAGCGGTGAGAACTGTGCCAATTTTGATGTTTTCTCTCATTAAATCGGTGCCATTATTGATAACTTGTACAAAAACAAGCCTCAAAAGATGAGAGGCTATAATTACAGATGCAACACATAGCTCGTTACCAAGGATTTATTTGTCTTTTTAGATTGTACAGAAGCGCCATCTTGATTTCAGCTCATATTTCAAACCTCGCTTTCTGTGTATGACGTCTATAATTAAGGAATTTCTAATATTTGTTCAAACGTTGCTCAACGAGTCTGCGTACTTTTCTCTTCAACGAAACGTATAATTACTCCAAGTTTCTCGAATTGAAAAGCTGTATTACGATCATTTTTAAAACAACAAAAAGAAAAAGTAAACGACGAAGCTTGGAAATGAGAAGATTTCATCGTCCTAATCATACCTTTTACTTTGAATTTTAAGAATCCTGGTACAAATGTAAGAGAAATTACGTATACAAAAAATGGAGAAAAAAAGAAAAACGACTAGGATGATTGAAGCTGGAGAAAACTTCCATTTTCTTCACCATAAAACATGGCAAAAACACTTGCTATTCCCTCACTTTATTACTCCTAAACTCCATAAAAACAATTACGATCATTAACCCTAACCCACATTCTCCGCTAAACTTAATCCGAACCTCCGAGTAAGAACCGATTTAACTCCTTCTCGAAACATCGACCCATAAAGTATCAGAACTCTTATGATCCCACCTCAAAGTATCAATATTCTTGACCAAGTACCATCGATATTCAATTACCCAATATTCTCAAACATCGATCCCGTGGCACGCGTTATTGACCTCAGTGGTGAGTTCGGTTCCTTTGCAAGGTTTGCCTTGGCGTAACGCGATAACGCGCAATCACGATCATGGCGTGGTGAAATGAAAATAAAAAACGAAAGAAAAATAAAAAAACGAGCGGCGACTATAATTGCCAGGGCAAGGTTACGTGGGCGTACAGGAAAACGCGAACGAGAAAAGGTGCTTGGTGCACCGTGAAGCGGAGGTGGAGAAGCGCGCGCGCGAGTACCCTTGCCTGTTACGTGCATTACGGGAACGTGCGCCGCTTTCGTGCCGTGCCGAGATAAGTGGTGTATGATTTGGCGATGATTGATGGGGTCGTAGGTCAAAGTGATCAGCGGCGCTCCGGGCGCCTCGGCTCACCTGACTGCGCCGAACCCGAGCCTCGAATACCGGGGGCCCCCTGACCGTGTAATACGCCCTCGACCATCGCCTCCTCCCACTTTTGCCCTTCTCCCCATCTGTTGGTATTGCCCACGCGCGGTTTTTCGCGGAAATTCCTTGGGTTCTTGAAAAAGTATTAAAAGAGCGATTTAATTCTTTGTTGGATCCTCTCGAAGCGTTCACAGGGGGTTGTCGCGTCCCTTAAATTAAAAACTTAACGCATAGAAGTTAAGAATTCTGAATAGTCCCGCAATATTCCACAAATTACCAAGAATATAATAAGTAGAAGCTAATCCGGTTAACCCGTTTCTAATTCAGCATCGAGATTTTCGCGGTATCGCGATCGCAAACAATTAGCGACAAAATTACGACGCCAAGTCCGTACACGGTGAGTGTGTACTCATTAACTCAACGTGAATCAACGTCGCGATCTTCCGTATCATAGACGTATCCGTATAATCGGAGTGTTTCCTAGAAGCTTCTCTTCCGTCTACGACAAATTGGTTCAACCACCCGCCTCACCCTCCGAGATATTTCTCTCTACACCCTCTCTGGCCACACCATAACGTAGCACGGTGAATATAAACCGCGCCATTAGTCAAGCTTCTGACTAATTCGGGCAATTAAGATTGGAACGGGGACCGGGCATGAGCCAGAATCGCTGGGATCTAGAAGTGAAAACGAGCCTAACCGTTCAGCAGGGATGTAGACGTAAACTAGTGGAAAAGGATGCCGCGGGTTTTCATGAACCAGGGCGATAATTAGCCGTAATTCGAGGGAGCTGATCAGGAAGTTGTTGGTATCAATCTTCACGACCGGTTGTTCCATTTGTTTTCGCTCGCGCGTTTCTCAGAGTAGGTCGAAAAGTGAACCATGAGAAAATTTATGGGGAGTGTTGCGACCTGGTGGAACTCTATAAAATAATTTTAGGTAGTAGGAAAGTAGGCCGTGCAGTCTTATTGTTAGATCGGAAGACTTCTGTGGAACTTCTGCGATCCTAAACGATCATTCTGGGTTTATAAGATCCTGGTATGGAAGTTCTTGAATTTATGAAAATCAGTTCAAACAATTTAGTTTCAATGAAATTCTAATATACTTAATTTTGGTCTCGAGAACTGTAGATTTCTCGAATTTCTTTATTTTATGATTTCCTTAATTTCTAGATCCTTTTGAAAATTTATGACTCGAAGAATTTACACTTTTCCTTTAGTTCTACTTTCGTAGGCTACAGTTTCTCGAGTGTCTAATTAATTCTAAATTGTTCGCATCAAAGTTCAATGCTTTACGTTAAATTTCACGGATCTGAAATATAAATATCCGTGTAATTGGAGCGAATGCGCACCGATTTAGGTAGATCGACAGAGAATGATCTACGGACGCACCGCGCGAGACGCCATTTTGTAGATGAGACGCATTCAGGCTTGACTAATTAACGCGTTCGTGTGTGGCCATTGCGTCTTGTCTTCGTGAACGTCGAAATCACGGTAACTCGCGAATTTACGTTGATCGTAATTGCCGACGACCGCTCTGGCAACGAGCCCAGCTGCTTTGTTCGCGATTTCCATTCCAGTGGCAACAATACTTACAACGTAGAACGTCGACTTAAATCCTCGAATCGTTGCAATTGTTGCAACACCTTTCATTCTCGAAGGCTTTCGTCTTTACAAAGCAATAAAACACGCGCCCACGTTCAACTATTTTTCCCACTTTGTTGTTTATCGACTTCCAGCTTGTCACGGCGTAGTTGATCGTCGTTTAATGGCGGATCGTTGTAAGCTGTCGCTTTTGAAGTATGTATACTGGGTTCTCTCCGAGGCATTTATTGATATTACCAAACGCTCGATGAACAGTATTGGTTAGAATAATCCAACACAAAACCAGATTTTGAAGCGTCGTTTAGATAACTCTTTAGTTTTTGCCGGTAGAAGTGATCAGTCATGATAGTTCGTTGCAAAAAATCGTTCTACTGCCGATATTAATTTACTCCTACGCATAAATCATTCTTCAACGTCGATGCATGGTGTCCTTTATCGTCACCGTTTTATTATTCGGACGTAAGAATGATGAATCTACCGAAATAAATATGAACGCAACAGTGGAACAAATTTGCACAATGAATTTGTGCAATCGACCTACTTTACTGCCTATTACCGCGATAAAAAAAATCAGTAAGAAATCGTTAATATAATTTCTAAAGATTTAAAAAAAATCACTTCAATAATCCAATCCACCCTATCAATTCCTCTTGCTGCGTTTAAAAAATATCAGGCCAAGGGTGGACGCGGAAAAAAAGAACTATTCCCTGGAATTATTTTTTTTATTCGCCAGTATCGTCAGGCTGGTTGAGGATGGTGGTAATCCGGGCTAATCAATTTGGACCTAATTGGAGATTACGGAGATCTCCGTTTCTACAGCCCCTAATCGAGTTTCTTTCCCTCTTTTATCCTTCATTCGGTGTACACGGAGTGGCGCGAACGGGCGCGGCGCTAATAGATTAATTTATTACGCCAAAGCCCTCAAAGACACCGCCCAACATCGCGGTCCGACGACATATTAGTATCGTGTCACGGCGATCATTAAACAGGCTGAATGGAGGGAGAGAAACGTCCGGCGGCGGAATGTTAATTCCATCGAGATTCGCGCGCGCGACCGCGGTACTCGAGGGAATGCGACGCGTCGGCGTGGGTGAAACTTAGTACCCTTTTTTTCCCGACTTTCTTCCCCCCCCCCCCCCCCCCCCCC
>SMSQ01018519.1:160675-189485 GCA_019453375.1 Ctenoplectra terminalis
TTTTTTTTTTTTTTTTTTTTCTTTCCTGTTACGTTTTGTTCCTCTCCACTCGGTAGGAAGAACGTCGTCGCTCGATCTCTGTGCTTTCGCGCGACAAAAGGTTCCCGTCATCGAGCATCTTAACGTTGCGTTCAAACGCTCACAGAAATCGGTCTCACTGATACATAATCAAAATAACTAATTGATTCTATCACTCGTTAAAATCAAATTTAACCATTTGTTCTTGCATACGTTTACATTTTATTTTCACAGTTCGATCGATCCTGCCTATTTTTAAAACGCGAATAGAAATATTAGAGTAATCGAAAATGAAAGTTAAGTAGCAACTGTTAATGCGATAATAAGTGGATCTGCAGTTATGAAACAGTCTGTATTTAGAGGTGAACGTTCGATTACGTATTTTAATCGAAAATTTTGCACAAGCACCTTCACCGAGTCCAGATTCCGTAATCATTATGCAGTAAACGGTTCTTTCCATGTTCCTTCTTTCGTAACAAGTCGAAAAACATTGGTGAACAGTTACCGGAACACCATAGCATGGCTGCAGGGTGCAGATTCCCGCGATTACGTATCAGGGATCAGTCATTCAAAGGGTGTTCGATTCGTTTCGAGCCGCGGAATCGTAGCGATATCGGGCATGGGGAAACGAAAACGAGCGTACATCGCCTACCTCTTGGTGATTTATTTTGTCAGATAAATCAGAACGGGCTACGCGGTGCCGAGGTAATAAATTTATTTTACGTTCGTCTCTGGTGATCCGTCCTCTTTTTTTCTGATACTCTTAAATGTTTTCGGGGAAAGGATTGATATAATGATGAAGATTTCTCCCGGCCGATTTCGTAGTAACATCTTGTTTTTATCGGGCCCGATGCGGCAACATTTACATTTGTGATTAAGGTGACTGATATTGGGAAAGGATTTAATGCTCCTTTTGATCCAACAGGATATAAACACGTGAGAAATAACTTCAAAAATTTCTTAAATATATAATCGTATTATTAATTCGATCCTTAGTTTAATTTCATCAGTTGCGCGCGTTTGACAAACATTCTATAAGAGAAGAGACAAGAACTCGCGCTTAATTCTTATATCGTATTTATCCTGCATCGAGCGACGAAAAACTCTCTCGTAAAGTTTTACAAACAACGTGACAACGAAATAACGTTTCGGTGTGAACAGCACCTCAAGATGGCAAGCAACATACGCGCTGGCAGGTCAACAAAGGCATATTTCGCATTCGCTGGGCATAAGGAGTATTAACTCCAAGAATAGTACGCGTGGGCAGCTCTCCCACGTACGCGTCATACACGCGTCATACGCGGCAAAGCTGTTCCAACTCGAAGTTGGACAGGTAAGAAGCCTGTCCGTCATCGAGCACGAATTCCGCGGTAGCGTGTGATTCCCGTTTCCTAGTTTCGTGGATTTCGAAACATATCCGCACGTGATCACGCGCAACGTGAAACTTTTTCCATTAAAATTCTTCTTTATCGTGTCTCCTTGAAAATCGACGAGCAGTCGTTGAATTTAACACAGTGAAATCCTTGTATCCGCGAATGATACGTTCCAAGACCGATCGATCGCAGGTACTCGAGCTTAAGATTATTGTTAGCTCGGCTTCCATTAGAACTCGGCTTAATTCTCAAGGAACGACGATGCGATGAAAAATATCTTGTAGACGCGCGGATAATTTAAATACATTTTTACATTTATTTCTGAAAAGGTATCTTGTCTCATCGGGGAAAATTAATTAAATCGGTAAACCGTAAAAATAGAATCCACCGATAGGAATGGTTCTTCTATAATTATTAATCTAGGATTTTCTTCGAAGCAAAATTGATTGTTGCAAATCATTTATCAACCAAGAGTTAGATAATCTTTCCTGTTCTTCTTTTTAAAGACAGTAGCCACGCGACATTCGATTCACCTACGCTCCCTTATTCCTGCATTGCGGTGGACCTCGTAAACTCTAAACGAATACATTATTTTTGCGCTATTCCCCCGCGATACAATGATGCAAGATATCGTCGGTTGCGAACGATTGCGTAACGGGTCAAGCCAGCAGCGTTGGCGGATCGATGGTTGATTTACAACCGGTCGGATGTCTCGCGTGCTTCGCTAGAGAAAATTGACTACGCAACGCGTAATTGGTTGTTGCTGATGTCGTGGAAGGCAGCTGACTTTGCCTACGTTTCGGTGTGGGTGTTGTGTATTTTTCACGCGTGTTCTGGTCTGGGCTATAAGCAATAAAACAATAACGAAATTCCAGTTGATCGTGCTAGTGATAATGCAACAATTGGTTGTAAAGTTCGATTGTTTATTCGTCGCATAAAACGACAGTATTGGCTATTAACGTTACAAATTGGCCTTGCTCGTTTGGTGAGAATGCGTTACTACAGATTACAATATCTTTATCTCTTTACGAAGATAGATAAAGCTACTATCTACTACGTGAAAATATTATAAAAAAACATTTTGTACCTAAACCTAAAAATTTCCTTTAAAAAAATTATTTGTTTTAAAATCAGAAATTTTTTTAAGAAAGGTAAAACACGATTAGGTCGCAAAAGACCAAAGGGTCTGTAGCAGGGTTAAACACGTCAGGTCTCATTACAAAGACACGAAATATAGTTGGCTGAATCTTCTCGGTATCTACCTCGAGATAATTCTCGTATTCGGACGAGCGCATGAAAAAAGTGACAAAAAGGTGACAAAAAGGGAGGCGAAGGAGGTTTCCAGCGAATCTCTGGCAGCTCATCGCGATGAACAGTGGTCGGCCTCGATTAGAGTCACGGAATAAATTTCTGTAGAGTGTGGGAGCGAGGCGGTCGGGGTCCGCGTGTCCAATTGACCCCACTTTGCTGCGAAACTCATGCGAGTCCGCGGGCAGATCTCAGTCAGGACACGGCCATGCCTAGATTTTCGCAGATTACGCTCGCTTCCGCGCTCGTCACTGGTCAGATGAACCACCTGGCGAGCTTACTGCCTCGCATATGTTGATGTCTCCTGCGTAACCCGTCGGATGCTTTGGTCCACCGTGTTGTATCAAATTTTCTGGCCAACTTTCAGATTTTCATTTTTATGATTGCATCGTGTCATAAAATGTCGCCAAATATTGATTATTTCAGGTTTCTAATTTTTTTTCTTCTTTCTTTCTTTTCTTGCCGATGTGCTATCGCCTGTTATCGAAATCGAATAACTTTGCAAAACAATTACACTTTATTGCTGAATTTTGTGGAAGCTTTTAAAGAGCCGCGTGCAATTAAAGTCGAATCTCAATTATAACAGCAAGGTCTTTCTTTTATTTAAAAGGGCAGAGCTGTGCGGCCGCGTGATTTACGAGCACCATCCTCGATCTCGTCGCCGTTACGGACGCGCATTATTCCGCAGCGCCGTATGAATCAAGATCGGTATCGTCACAGGCTCTTATAAGATAACAAGCTCGACTCTTGTTACGAACAAACACAGCGTGTCGAGAGGCGTTGTGGGTGGTGGTTTCGTGTGGACGAGTCTTTAAGCGTTAATTGAGACGAGAGCCGCGCGTTGGTGGTCTAAATTCTTCGCTATTCCGGGAAGGCTATTTTCAGTTGTATCTACGACAATTCGCCAAGTCCAAGGAAATACGGGGTGGACGATGACGACCGCGGATATATAAATTCTCTTCTTTTACCAGGCGACACACTTCCTCGCGTTAATCGTCGATCCGTTCGGTGCATCCGAGAATTTAGTTCAACCTCAAAGGGAAATTGGGACATTGATCTATTATCGAATCTCTCTTGATACCGATTGTCAATTATAAAACAGATAAACGAGAGACTTTTCACTTATTGTTCCATCGTTACAGAAATTCCAAAGCAAAAGTGAAACGTACAGACGTCATCGCCATGTGTAACTCATTGCTCAAGGGAATCGATGTAATTACGATTCCTCGAGCGAATCACGCGCGTATTTCATCGCGGCTGTAAGCATTCGGCTGTATAATAATTCCCCGATAAGCGAGCGTGTGGGATAAGTAATGCTTATCGATTTTTCACCGCCATTTCCCACCGAGCTGTAGAGTCAACTGCGTGGGAGGATAGGGTTGTAATGACCGTCGGATAATAACCAACGGATACGCACCCGATCGACCGGTGAATCAAGCACGGCTGCTTAGTATTTCACGGTTTATGGGTTACGAGCGCAAGGATTATTGTTACTATTATCGTCGGACCACCTGCGTGGCCTGCGAGGCCGCTTTCACGCGAGTGTGCACCGCTGGCCGCAATAAGGAAGAGATTTTATTTTCGTTCGTTGAAAAGCCGCGTTTCATCACTTGTCGAGGAGAGCCTACGTTGGGGGTGAACATATTTTACGCGGAGAGAATGTAAAATAAATGGTAATTTAAAGAAGAGGAAATAATTCTGGTTAATTATTGGGATACGAAACAACGTTACGTATATGTTTTTGCAACTGAAAAAAAAATCATTTTGCTATTAAATTGTAGAAAATTCGCGATGGAACAAGACGCAAAGCAGTAAGTCAAAACTTTCGAACGTAAAAATATATTTTACGCGCAGTTTCATCCAAAAAAAAAATGGCTGTTCTTCATCATAACTTACTTTCGTTAAGCTCGCTAATTGAGAGAAACGCGTTTCTCGCTCGTAAGAATGCTTTGTAGCCAACAAGCTCGAAATTTCGTTAAATTAATCATCGCGCGATGTTGAAGCGGCGGCCATGACGATAACGTTCAGTCGAATTTTCATGGTGGACCATACTTAATCTCGGCCAGGTCCAATATCGTTTAGATTAGCTTGAAATTGTTGGACCGAGGCGAGCTCGGTCGATTTACGTACGCCCACACGTGAAACGCCGTCGCATCTTAAGTGGTTCCAATGAAAAAAAGTCAGCCAGTCGTGGACCAGACCGGTTGCATTATAATTACTACAAATTGAATCGTTTAGCCGCTTTTAAGGTCGTGAGATAGTGTCCGAGAACGCGACGCTCGAATAAATCAATTCACGTGTTTCTCCTCTTCCCGCATGCGAGTTGGTCGCGCAATGGAGAATCGTTATTGCTCGAGCGACGACATAAAACGCTTCTGCCTAAAGAACAGATCCTATGAGAAAAGGAATCCGTCGAACGATTTCAATTACGGAACAAAAAAAATTTCACTATCGTCGGAATTGATTTTCGTTAATTATTTCAGTGCAACAATCGAGTCCTGTTGTCTCCTAAATTTTCACATTTAATTATCCCGACTTGGTACTTAACGAGAGAAAATGAATCGGCATTGTAGAACGGAAGAAATAAAATTACTCGAATCATTCTGCTCGCCAAGACCTTTCGTCTCCTCGATTCATCGAGCATTCGTACAAAAACGCGTAACAATTACTCCTAAGAAGTCCCAGCTGCGCCATAAACAATCGGCAATGCCCAAGCAGTGAATACCTTTCATGCATCCGCGTGCATCTAAACGACAGTTCTTCGAGATCCTTAGAAGCGATCATAGGAAGAAAAACGCGACTCTGGTCCAGCACGTCGTCCCGGTGCTACAAGGAACAAGCGAACATTCCCGTTAACGCGTGTTCTAGGGGTTTACGCTTATCGCACGCGTCGCGATCGAAATTTTATTACGGATAGGAATAGAGGACGAGATTTCCTCCGTCGTTCGTTTCCGTGTCGTCCTTTTTCCCGTTCGTTACGCCGCTTTATTTCGATGATTGTTTTTTCTTTTTGCTTTTTTTCTTTTTTATTCTCTTCCTCCATCCCCCATAACACGTCTCGGTGCTTTCTAGTTTACGGTCGATGAAAGCAGCGTCGTTAGACGCGCGTTTAATCGAGCTCAGTCTCTATGTCCTCCTCTCTTCCTTCGTCGACGAGCGTTTCGACCAGTCCAGCGGATATTTCGCGGCCAGGGTCATCGCCTATAAACGTCGCGAGCGAGGAGATCGGTAATTTACGGCCGGTGCCCTGGAAAACGAGCGGCCAGCGATTATCGGTCTAATTGTAATTAACGTCTCCCGGCACCGAGGCCAGCGGCCCGATCGTTTATCGTCCCGCGCATATTTATGAGTGTTCGCGAATCACTTGTCGCTCGCCCCGATACGCTTCGACCAGATACATCTGTTTACGCTCTCGCGAGCCTCGCTCGAGACCCGAGAGTTCGGTCGAACCGTCCACCACGTTTATTATCAACGAACGGAGGCTGCCTTGGTAGAGCGTGGGCGGTTTCGAGAGGATAGAATCAGGATTGGAGACTGAAAGTGATTGAAAGTGATCGCCTTCGGAGATATTCGGTCGAGGGTGAATAGGAGGGAGCGTAATTACGGTGGTATTAAATTCGTATTATCGCATTAATTATTTTTGAAAAATTTTTTTTTAGTATGCTAACGTAGTATATAAGGAGTTTCAAAAATGGAGTTTGTTAGATTTTTGTCGATTCGAAAAGAACGTTTATTAACGAACGAGATGGGTCACGGTAAACCAGCGGGTATCTAGTTATAATAAAATTTAAATACAGGGTCTTTCGGTAGTTATGGTACGAAATTGCAAAAGGGGGGGTGATTTTATGTGAATAAATGTTTTCGGTCTTATTTATTCAAATTATATTCGAAGGTCTGTGATTCAATTATTGAAAATTTTGTGTCTCTTTTTTTTAAGAGCTTGCGGAGTTTTCGGTTAAATTTGTGTTTGATAAATTGATGAAAAGTATGGAAACAGATGGTCGACGCTTATTGTTAGCAGTGATTAAGCCGCGAAATCGAAAACAATTTGCCGATGCAAATTCGCGAACAGCAACCAAGGCGTCTGAATCTTAAATGGTGATACCTATCTGTTCTAAATACCGCGTATTACGAACTGTCCTGCGAAACAGTTCGATTATACTTGACGTTCTGTTGCACGCGTATCACAAGCTGTTGCTTCAATTAACATTCCGCTCTGTTCGTAATCACAGATATTATCGACGCGTTTGTACACTTCGTAATTGCTTAAGGGTGTGGATACTGACAGAAAAAAATTTGCTTCGATTCTGTTCGAATTAATATTCCAATTTCTATTTCAGTGAACTATCGATACAAGCGTTAGAGACGAAGCAACAAACATTAATCAATATTATTTACAAATTGCATTGAAGATTTAACAAAATTGACGAATATATAAATAGAAATCGAGAACTATTTAAATATCTCATAAGTATCTGAAATAAAAGTTTCGATCGCATTTGAATTTAAAACATTTAGAAAATTTAAAGTAGTCAAGCGTATCGTGCGTGTCGGCAAAGTGATTCAGACCCGTGGGTATGTATCGAACTTGATCCCATCGCTAGTAATCACTTTCCCTGCGGCCTTTCTCGCCGCGTCCCTGATGAATATTCATGTCGGTAATGACGCGAATAATTGCACAGCCCTTTAAGGAATCTTAAGGGACCTACGCGACTCGGGCCCTTCGGCAGATACACGTAACACGGTGGATCGTTCGGTTTCGAGGTTGAAAAGCGCACGAGGTTGCAACTTATGTTGCGATTTAACGGAGAATAAATTTTAACCAGCCGATGATTGATCGTAGAACAAAAATTTAACACGTTCGTTTATTTCTTTTTCATTCCATCGATTTTAAAATTCATACAAAAGTCAAGGAATCTTCAAAAACAGAAAAAAAGTACTCAAATTTTAAACTAAATTTATATTCGAGTTGTAATTTGAATCAATGTTAATCGAATACCTAAAATATCAACTCAGGCATGTTCTCGACTCGCTCCCATCACTCTTCGACGAGTTAATTTTCCCCATCGTCACGAGGCAATCGCAAATCTTCGCCTCTACGAAACACTCCCACCCCTATGGTAAGAGAAGCCGACTTAAGACGTCTTGCGAATCTCAGAAAGCCGTACGGCTGGTCGGGGGAGGAAAACGTTTACAAGAAGGTGGAGCAGAGGGGCGAAGAGATCGGCTAAAGTGAAACGTTTGCGGCACCCACGCGACCACCGGTCTAGATGAACTGTTTGTTGTTGCGTTTCAGTGAATTATGACCGGGCCGTGGCCCCGTGCTACGAAGCCGCCGTATATTAGCGGCTGAAAGCCAGCAAATGAGATCCGGGAAACATTACAATTACCATCGCAAACAATATTCCGTTGTACGCGGCGAAGCCGAGAAAACGGTTATTTACAGCCCATTATATTCGTGAGACAGCGAAAAGGGGAGGAAGTGCGCGTGTCTCTTTTATAGATTCCGGTGGGAGGATCTTTGACTCTGTGTTAATTTGGATTAAGGTGTTAAGACACCGTCGGTGGTGTCGAGAAGAGAGAATTTCTATCGTGGGAGCGACAAAGAAGGTTTTTAATACAACGACTTTACGAGCGAGTCGAATAACTCGACTGTGAAAGTTATTTATTTTATACGGTTCAACACTTCGAATAAATTCAACGCTTCTTAGAAACTCAGTCAACTCGATCGACCAAGATCATTTACTATCCCACGTCAATACCCATAAATAACAAGATAACAAATAAATAACAGCCAACGTTTCAATACGCAATCAATATCCTTCACAATACCAGCCAGATTGCATTCAGAAATTCGTGCCACCGCTCACCTTCCTCCATACACCATACTTAAAATCCTCCTCTTCGCTGCTACCGTGCATACCATGTTCACCGACGAATCGGTTTGTTCCTCCGATACATCAACCGGAAATACCAAGCGTGTTGATCGAAATCTCCCCATGTTAGGAGTTTCCAAAGCAACAAGGAAAAGAAGGGTGGCACTGTTCGTCGCGCCTGAAACCTGGACCAGTGTGAGGAAAAGTCAACGTCCGGCATTAGGCGCATTCAAAGCATTCCCTAATGTTTCACGCGAGGATTTATAACATATTTAGCGAGCGGTGCCGCGATACATCGCGAGATAACGCCGGCGTCCGTAAGCGTACGCGGCACACATACGCCCGTTGTTCGGAGATTTATGCTCGGCGTTATGGAACGCGCCGTTGTCGCCATTGTGCCAGCATTAGGTAACCTGGCCGGCACTTCATCATCGCCGATATAATAAAGCGAATAAAAAAGTGGCGCTTGCTTGAAGCTACTCCCTCGGGAACGCTCCTTCGCAAATCTTGTGGGTAGTTAAAGTTCCTTGGAACACGTGGTGTTGGAACAGAGTCAACTTCTGAATGAAACCCAGTTTCAATGAAGAGTTGGTGCCGTGTTATAGAGGTTGAGAGAATAGAACAAATTCTTCTGGTTAAATTCGGTAATTCGTATGGGCCAGAAAAATGGTTAAAAATAAACTGCATTGCGATCAGGAGAGTTGAAACAGGTTTTTGAATATCCAAACTGAACGAACCTGGTAAAAACATGACTGCGCATGGGGTGGAGCAACGTTTTTGGAGGTTTAACAACTCTTTGGCCTCTTCATCCCCCTACCCCTTTACTTATAATTACTCCAAGAAACATGATTTGAAAAAGAAAAAGAAAAGAACTCACAATTTTTTACACCCGAAAAAAAACTCCAATTCATCCATAAACATAAACTCAACCTATTTACGACAACAACGACCAACCACTCGATCAAGATCTAAACCAGATCAAAAGTACGAGTCCTTGCTCGAGAACCGGTGAAGTCAATCGAGCAATGAAAAAAGTATCTCGGTCGTGTATCGTAGCCGGTTTGACGGTAGTACAATGGACTACGATAACAAGTAGCGACTGGACCCGGTTACGATCGAGCAGCGTCACGAAAACGCGTGTTGTCGTCGCGGTGAAAAGAGCGACGCGGGCGCGGTCCAGCGACGACAGAGGCGGCCATAGAAAACACGGGAATGCGGCAGGAATCTAAATAAGACACAATCGTGGCGAACAATCGCATACCGCTGGCGCATTGGGACTTTCTAATAAGCGCTTCTCGGCGCCGCGCCGGTCGGCCTTGCTAGGACTACTGCTAGTCGAATCGAAGCGCGACTGCTCGCGTTCAACAACCTGTTGCTTGTGAACTACCTGTTCGCGCGTGTATAGTCGGTGGAAGAAATATTAGCGAGAAAAAATTTTAATTGTTCCTCGATTAATAATTTAGAATTTTTGGCGAATTATACTGTACGTGAATTTACACCGTGCTCCAAGATCGCCTCATTCACACTTTATAATCGTGTCGCGAATGTAAATGCGAAACAGCTGGGGGATGACTGGTGATCCGGGATCGGGTTCCACTGGTTTCGAGGGTCGCTTAATTGAATTTAAGAGGTCTGTCCGTGACTGTGCGCAAACGGAAGAGCTCCAGGAAGCCCCCGATCGTAGAAACAGATTCCACTCGCATGATTAGAGATTAACCTGCGCGTAATTTATTTTAAAATCAAACTTCATAACTTCAACGTGACTTTCGTTTTTCCCTACCGAAACACCTTGCACCACTTTCATGCTGATAAGAAAAAAAAAAAAAAAAAAAAAAAACTAAAACGTAATAAAATCATCTCCTGTTCAACGTCATTCATCGAAACGTTCCGTTTGAGGCTATGCGAGAGCAAGGTGCTCTTCGTCGTCGTCAAACGAAACGAACTGTTCGATAAACCCAGCCGAGTTCGACATAGGCGCCTCGTATCGGGCAGCTGGCACGAGCGAGTCTATAAATACTACTGGTTTGCATAGCGATGGTCGAGTCGAGATTACGATTCTTTCTATTTGGAAAAACTACGAGGATTCTTCTCTTTCCAGCCACCACAAGTCCAGGTTCCCACCCCTAGCCGACCTGACGGACCTGCTGGATCGTTTCGTTTGGTTTGTCTCTCGCGACTGCTTCTTCCATTTCGAGGCGACCGTGAACGCGAATGGTGAGACATCCAATCCACCGAGCCGCGTAAATGTCCCCCAGGTAGCCTCACGTGCGCATAATACATGATCGTAAATGATCCCGCGGTGAACCTGTCGACGGGCTGGTTCTCGAAACGCTGATGGGAATAAGGATATTCGTAATAGCGGCCCGATACAGGGGACAGGATACTTTATATGGACCGCGGCTGTTAGCGCGCGATTCTTTATTCCGCCTTTCCTGCCAGCGTCTCTCAAACTTCCTTGTTCAGGTTTTAGTCCTGTTTGCTTTGCGTTAATGGATGATTAGCGTGGCGATGGTTGGTGTAATTAAAATGTAATGAAAAAGAGAAGGGAAAGGAAGAGATAAAATTTTTTTAATCCAACGACGGTTTGAGCGATTGTGTTTAAATCGAGTGAAATCCGGTTCGTTGAATTCGTGTTGAAAAACAAATTTGCAGAAATCAGAAATTGTACGATCGAGTGGTTGGTTATAGTTTTCTGTAGGCGTGGATGAATATGTGCGACTGATAACGGCTGTGACTGATTTGAGAGACTCTGTGTTAGATGCAATGAATGATAGGCGTGGCGCTTTCCAGTAGCGCATCAGGTGGAAGGAAAAATGTTTCCGTGATAATTTGATATTTGATCTGGCCGACGTAAATGTGGAGTGCTGGCACGGGCTGCCTTTTTCTCTTGCACGCGACACGTCCGCTTTTTCACGCGACTAACTCGAACATTAGCTGAACACACGTAAGGCTCGCTTGCTCTTCTCTTTTCCGACAACCAGTTCTTCGATGTTCGATACCGCGAGTCATCGTTTCTATAAGTCATCCACTTTTTTTTCGTGTCATCGAGATTGGTTCCGTTGATAGGTCTAATATAGGTAAATTGTTTTCCGAACTCCGCGTTATAAAGGATACTGGTTTAGAATTTTTTAAACACCTTGTAATTGTGTAGTTTTCTTTCGAATTATCGATAACGTTAAGGAGATTAAATATAAAACGATACGATCGTTAATATTGTTTACGAGGAATCGATTAATTGCTCGCTCGGCCACACAAGATGCTGAGTAAACAAAAAATCCCGCAATTATGCTAAACCATTGTACGGCTATAAGATGAGCCTACCCTTCATCGTATTTTGCTGTTCGGTACTTCAGCACTATGGTGACTGGAAATTTTCTGCGATCTCACGTTGCAAACTTGACTGTCATGCCCACAACGTGCTCCTCTCTTTCTCTCCTTTTTTTTACGTCAGCAAATTTCTGCTCCTCTCTTGAAGTCGTCGCAAACCAATTTTGTTAATTAAAAAACGTTTTTGTGCGCGATACGATAATTGAACAGTATTTACGTGTGCCTTGTTAGAAACAATTAACAAAGGATGGAAAATATATAGGGCAAGAGGGAAGACAAAAAGACAGTCAAGACGGACAAAAGAATGTACGGTTTCATTCATGTTTGTAAGATTCTCGTAGTTCGTACTCCTTTCTCCTTTTAATGTTCTCCCTTTAACTATGAGACACCTGTTGCGTCAAGTTTCGAGTCGCTGCCGCTACGCGGTACCACCGATCAGCAATTCATGGTACTTGGAAATAATTTTTCAAGTAGGAGCAATAAAAAAAAATATAGCTTCTTTATATACAAAGAATTATTAAAAGATTTCCTAAATGAAGATTTAATTAATCTAATTTAATCTAAAGTTACTAATCACCAATTCCACAATCTTCTATATTAATCATAAAAGATACCAACGGAGTTTATTATCAAGAATAAGAATTTAAAAAATTTGTAAAACACGAACCTGCATCTTACTACATTAAGAATAACCCACTATTCAAAATAAATCGAGGAAAGGCCCGTAAACGAAGCATCAAACGAAGATCTCATCCGTTCGTAGATGGTTTTAAAAAATAGAGAACTCCTTCATCGGGCTCCTTCGCTTAATTACGCGGTGCAGCGTCTCGATTTTACGTTTATACCTCTGCCTTATATCCTGAGCGTAGCAGGGGAACGCATGTGTCATAAAATGGCGCGCCGTTTCCTCAGACACGTCGGCGTTTGCCACGGAATTTATAGGTTTATTAGGCGAGGCGATAATGCGCTGCTGAACGTAAGAACGGCGCCTCGTGTGTTAGGTCGTGTCTAGAATTTATTGGGAACAAAATGGGTCGCTTCTGGCCGTGTACAGCTGAGACACGTTCTCGAAAGCTCGCTCGAACGAGCAGGCGTTATCCACCAGGGAAATGGGAGGGTGAAACGGGCGAGGCGTTTTCGGCCTCTCCGCTCGTTAAAGCGCACCGGACACCTGTCATTAATTACAACCGGCCTACGTGTCCACCGCTTCCTTACGTTTTCCCGTCGCTGAGAATTTATCGCTTCCGAGCGGCCCTGATCGATTCATCCGCCAATCCTTAATTGATAATCTTCCGGCGGGATGAATAATTCGAGCGGTACCGCTTTCTCTGGTGTTTGTCGGACGATTGCGGAAGTTGGATAACAGTTTGCGTTGTGAATTTGTTGTTGGGAGGATTAATGAAGGGAACTGTTGCAATTGTTGACTGGAAAGTCACTCTGCTTGTCTTTCGTAAAATTACAAAGCCACTCTACTTGATCGCGATACTACTTCGGTCTATAAATCCCGTGACTACTTCTGGCAGAGTAATTCAAAATTAATCTTAGGTATAGGTATACAGTAACGTTTGCAATCTCGAATGTAGTTGCAATATTTATGAAAGGTTGGAATACTTCCACGATATCTTAGTTTCGATCTACTTAAGTTTCGTATCACGAATTAAAAATCTAATTAAAAATCTTTTCGCAGGGGATATTACCACCTACCCGAGCCAACTTTCACCATTCACAAACCCACTTCTCTTTTCCATAAAACAAGAAAAAAATAATTCCTTTTACTATCCCACTTGACCGGAGCCATTCAACCGCTCACAGTTCTATTCCCTTCAAAGTGATCCCACGCGAAGGGAATGAAATACAGCCAAGCGCGACGTGGTCACGGCTTAATTGACAGTAGCCGCGTTCGAGGGGGGGCACGTTGGTCGGCTACCTCGTGTCCTTATTATCGTTAATTTTAATTAGAGGTTACTGCCGGGTCCATGGTAAGAGATACTCGCGGCCATGGGAGCAGCGGGACGCCCGGAAAGAGGAGGTTCCCGAGCCGCGGGAGGAGACGCGAAAAAGGACACGCCGGCTGATCCTGATTATAAACGAGTGGCCACGAAGTGGCCCCGCGTGGACGGTGTCCCGCCGCGAGAGAACGTCCTCGGAGGCCGCGACGACCGGACGAGATTCTCCGAGACGATCCTCCACGGAGAGCCGACCGACCCCCTGCGTGAATCTTCGGCCGCGAGATATCTGATCCTGAGCACAAGGGACAGCTCCCGGATTCGAACGAGCCTACGCGGCAAGAATCCCGCGGCGAATCTAATTTCTCTAATTTCGGTCCCGTAGAATCGGTCGTCGTGGCTCCCGCGATGAAGCGGAGAGAAGTCGTCGAGACTTTGATTTTTCTACGGATTAAATTGGGTTCGGGAAAAGACGTTTCCAGAGAATGTTCAATTTTTCGTGAAAGTCTAAAAGGTATGCAAGGTCGAAGGATTAATGATCGAGGATGATATCGCTTGATTGGTATTCATGGCTTCCACCATTCTACGGAGTCTCGCATAGTATTTTTGCTTAGAGCTTCTTGAACGTTCGATAGCTCTTTACTTCTCCAGACTCTCAAGATTCGTCTTTGCCTATATAAAATTCCACGCAAGTCAGTCGATGCACGAATTCCTTTTTCTCCCTCGTAGACATGGGGCGGCAGTCGCTGCAGGGGATTCGTCGCGTCGGACAATTAAATCTTTTTAATCGTCCAGCATAATTGGGCCGAATTAGTGATGCCGTCCATCCAACAGCGAACTCGAACTCCCTGATTATCGCTGGTCGCTCGACTAAATAACAGAGAGATAAAGCAAAGATCGGGACAGACAAATGGAAAGGAACGAGCGAAATAGGAGCGTAGCGGTCCAGTGAAAAAAAGGGAGTCTAGAACAGAGGGGAGCACTTAACGGAATACGTCCCGATGATTATTGGCTGTGATAATGATCGAGTCGCTGCGAGTTGTCTATGGCGTGATTGTAGGTCGCTGCGGTGATCCTTAGGCCATGTGCGAGGGTGGTTATTAAGAACGACCGGTTCGAACGGAGAACACCAATGACCGTGGCTTAGAGATGAAACCATAGTACCCATCGTGCGTATAGTTAGATGTTAGAATGGTACCTTTGCGTTTAGATATTATACTTGAGTATTATCAGACAGAACCTTTCAATTTTACTTCTGATCGTATTCTATCGTTGTTAACTAAATTGCTTCATAATTTTTATTAAAAAATTGGCAAAGGAAGACATTTCATTTTCCTTTTCTCCTTAAGAATACAAAATAGTAGCTTCTTCTTTAACATATACAGAGGTATGTTTCATTCTAGAGATCAATACATTTTTTTATCATCGTACGACGCCTCTGAAACATCACCGATCCTGAAAAGGTTAGAAAAGAGTATTTCATAGACTTTACTGTCGGAATATATAGCTTTCGTATCTCCGTGGTAAACGCATAAATTTTATTAATAACCTCGCATGGCGCGGACGAGGGCAGCTAGCAACTCGCTAATCCCCGACAGGAGGTTGCTCGCAGCCAGTGTTTACACGCTGATGATTTCCTAGGGGTCGAATTCTTTCTGCTGACGGGGGTATTTAGTTCGACGTATTTACCCTGGAGAGACAATGTAATGGGCCGGCAATTAGACGGGGAACGATTAAAACCGACCCTTAATTGGCCACGATAGAGCGTCCGGGAAGATTCACACTCGTGTAACTCCTTCATCCCTGTTCGCCGATCGCGGTAATCTCACCCTTCGTGTCTTTTGTTTCTCTTCGCTGTTAGTCGATCCCTTTTCCTTTTCCGTTCGGTCGAAACGGATCCTTTTCTCACCGCCTCCGCCTGCCAGCCCGCGGCGATAAATCACACGAGCTCATGTAAGTAGTAACTAGTAACCGATTCGCGTTTGTACGACTCCCTGTGAGATATTAGCTATTACGGAGAGTTATGGCGCGGTGCCACCCTCACCCCGTGGCTACGGCCCCGGGAATCACCGTGATCGACCTTGATTAATTGCGACGCGAAGATTGCCCGCTCGTAATCGCGCGGCTATCGCTGAGCTTCGTGTTCGAATGATCAGCTTTGTCGATTCGAAAAAAGTATGAATGAAATTGGTATTTCTTTTTGATCGCTTTAAGGCGAGTATAAAAATGTATTACATTTTACGTAAATTATTTTTAAGACGTGTAATTATTTCTTGTAATTTCGAGATAATCAATTTTGACGCGTCCATAATGATTGTTTATCGGTGTTATTTTCTGGCTAGTTTCAGCACCCTTTTTTTGTACCAATTCTCCCCTTCTTTCGTGACGACGATGAGCGAGCAGCGGTAAATTAATACCGAGACGGCTATACGTCGTAAATTCATGCAAATACTTGTGTAAAAATACCTATAATAATCTCGACCCATAATCAGCCCTTTTTGCTTGCCCATTAAATCTGTGCGTTTCGCCTTTTGGTTGCTCGGCCAGCTGTTTATCATTCCTTGTCACGCGACGCTTTTACTTGCGCTCTTAATCACCGTGTTTAAAGACAAAGAAATTCATTTTTCGCGGAAATACTGGCGCGTGGTGACTTGAATAGGTGCGACGAACGAGCCATCGCGTAAAATTATACGTGTTTCGTCATATTATATTCGAGGTAATTATATTCTTTCACCGGTGATTTTAGTTTTTTAAGTTCTTCGCTAATAGTTCGTTCGAAAACAAAAAAAAAGATTCAGAATTCACCGGATGAGTTTATGCAAAATACCCTACTTTTGTAGACATATTCCAACCTACCAAAAACCTGTTATATTTTATACATAATATTAACGATTTACTTACATAAATATAGTTTCACAATTACGATAATGTACGATACTTGATAATGTACATAAAAAATCATATAAATGATGTCATACTATTAAAATATTCTCTTTTGATTGTCGGATGAAATAAAAATCGAAAAATCAACAATTCTTCAACAAAACTACCATATTTTTCCCCTACGGTCTTCATATGTATCATCGTTGAACAAACAAATCGATGTACTAAATAATAAAAAAAAATTATGCAGAATAATATCCACGAATATACAGCAACGCAATACATTCCAAAGAACCTATGCAATCGATAGAAGAAGAATAACCGAAATAAGAGCGGCCGGTGAAAAAATGCTTGCTCTTGCGGTCATTGAAATCTCTCGCGGTCGCTGAACGTCCGTTCGTTTACGTCTACAGGCGGCCGCAAAATTGGTCTCGTGTTTTCTCTCGCATTTCATTCCCGCCAGATGATCGTGTCTCTTGGCTGGCGCCCCCGGCTTCAACCCCCGGTAATTATGAATTTCTGGCTTCGTCGTTCGAGTCCATGCCGGGACAGAGGAGGAAAGGTGGACGAGGACGCGGCCGAACGACGACGAAATCATCTTAAGCGGCAAATTACACGTATGCTAAGTGGGCACGATTCAAATTATTATTATCGTCATCATCCCCCGGCCAAAGCGGACTCGCCCTTCCGAGAATGATTACACGCGCTCGTTTCTCCGTGATTTTTCGAGGCCCTCTCTCGTTTTGCTCTGTTCCTTTCCTCATTTGAATGCGATCTCGACTGGCAGCGGTGCGCAAACTTTGACGCCTGTTATTTTTTTAACGCCTTCAATACTCTTCCATGAATTTTAAAAAGTATGAATATAGAGCGAGATAATTTTGAGCGGAAGTGGATTTTGTGTAGATCATTGGTAATCGCTGCGGTGATAGCGTTGAGTTTATCTTTACTATTTCTTTCGTGACGAACATTAATTTTTTTTTAGAATTGTAGTAGGTACAGGAGTGAAATTGTTTTTGTAGAAAGAAAGTATAAATGTTCAGTGATTGGAACAGTAAAAACTTACAAAAATCTCCAGGAGATAATATATTGCAAAAAATATCCAAACAGAGAACCACTGCGGAAATGATAGAGTATACAAAGCAATCCCCACATTCGAGCCAGAGTGGAGGCGATTCCTGTAATACGTTATTAATTTGAATGCCTCGCACCCGATGAATTATTTAACGGTGCGATTAGCTTAATGCATCGCGCGTCCTCTTCTATTAAAACACTCTGAAGCTACATTTGTGTCTCGTTCGTGGTCGGCGGACAAGATGACCATCTACGTTCCGTGATTTTGGTTACGGTTCCCGATCCTTCGAGCCATCCTCCTTCGATTCTTTTAATTGCGAGACTCTATTAGCGGAACGGAACGAAAGATTTTTCTCGGAACCGTGACTGGTTGATTATTGTTATTACGTTTTTAACGTTGAACACGTTTGCCTAAAAAATTCTACATCGACGGAATTGTTCGCGGCACGTGCCAATTAGTCCTCTCTGCTATTTTCTCTTAAAAGTCTATCGATTTTCATTTTATTGGTTTTTTTCTTATCCGCTTAGATGCGACGACTGTTAAATACCTGCCTTCGAAGCGAATTACGTGGTGTTAGTGGATCCGNGATAGCGAAGAGGTTTCGTTTTTTTTACTTCAGCGTTTTACAAGAGTTCGATGGGATGAAGAGATATTCAGGATCGTCGGATGATTGTGATTCGAAGGAGAGATGGTGGAAATGGGTATTAGGTGTTGGGGACACGAAAAATATAAAAATAAGTGTGAATCACCGAAAGCAGCCACGACAGAAGGCACGACAAATTGCTACACGGAAGCAGATGCTCGCACGCGTTCTTGCTGACGCTTCGTTTTTCTTTATCCTATGATTTTCCATTTTTATTTTTTTTCTTCTTTTTTTCCTATCAACTCTTGATCAATTAATCATAAAGAACGCGTCCTGTGTGTCGGATGAAACGAAAAAATCGATTGTAAGGCAGTATCGTGCACGGAATCAAAATTACTTCTGCCACGAAGCACGATAATTTTGTTCTTCCGACTCGTTCGATCATTTCGACTTTCACATGTATTCAGATCGCTCAAACGTTGCTTTTCCGTATCTTGTTTTTTTTTTTTTTTTTAGCTGCTTCTCATACTATTTCCTGTTTCGCGACCCTCTTCTTCACTTTTTTATATTAGGCGTGTGCATACGAGATTTTCAGGTGCGATTCGATTGCTAGATGCGCGGAGAATGAGCGTAGAAAGACAGACGATGCTTGTCACCTCGTTACATGTATTTGAAACGGAAACGAAAAGAGAGACACGGTTATGCTTGCCTTGATCTGGCGAGTAGCTCGAAGAAACGTGCGTATGTACAAGAAAATAAAATGTGATTAGTTCGCTGGTATCTCGAGCAGCGCGAGACTTTCTCCCTTTTTCCCCATTTCTATTAGGGTTACTCCGACAGCTTTGGCGATTGCGACAAACGACAACGTAAACCTAAGCTTTCTCGCAGCGAACGCTTGTCATGCTACGTTATCGTGGCGTATCGGAACTTTAAGTTCCTCTCGAGTCCTTTCGACGCGCTCACAGAGAATCTCGTTTCTTGCTTTTATCCTCTTGGTAAAAAATAGCGATTAATAATGAGCGTACGTATATGTTGATCCTCTTAATATGAAATAGGTATCTATATATTATAATATGCGTAATATGCGAATATTTGGCGTGACTTCGGGGATCGATAAGACAGGGACGACGATTTGGTGGGAAGAAACGCGTTGATTCAATGAGATTTAAATAAGAAAAAAGAGGAAGAATTAAAAGATAGCTGATACGACTAACACAGGGAAGGAAATGAAAGAAAATACAAAAGCAGATGGGATAATCTACCAGTACCGCAGGTAGATTTGTAGATTTTACGAACGTTATTCGCACGTAAATCTACAAGTATTTGCAACGAAGAATAATAGCGTACTGGTTAAAAGAAACAGAGAGCATTTGAAAACCTAACAGTTACAAAGCGCGATTATGTGTGTCGGGAACAGGATTTTCGTCTCCCGTGATTATCGCTCTTAACTCTACGCTAAACGTATGTACACCAGGGTAAAACACACGAACGCGAAGAAACTATAAAAAAGAAAAAAAAAAAAAGAAGAAAGGAGACAAACGTTACATCACGAATCTATAAAGAAATACGCTCGACTCGAACGCTCACGAGAGTGTCGTCTGCTCTCTAAAAAGAAAAAAATAAAGAAAAAAAAAATGGTGCTTTCAAAAAGCTACATCTTATTCGTGAACGATGTACGTTTCATCATCGTACTCGACGTATTAAGTATCTCCAATGATGAAGTTTTCTTGTCGGTTTTTCCGCAGTCTTATGATTCCTACTAAACGACGACGACTCGCCGATAAATGATTAACGCCTAGAACGCTCGTTACATCGTCTCTACGCGAAAATGCACTTTCACTCCTCATTCGAGGCTCTCGAAGCGTGTAACGTTTACTTAGTAACACGTTAACAATGTGTTGCTCTGCGTGGCTGTAATTGTTTCTCGCGCGCAACGTCGCGCGTTGCGCCTCGATCACGCTCGACTACGCTCGACCGTAGCTGCAACGTGTTTCAGGAAGCTTTAATTGGTCATGGTTGAATTATGCGCGAACACGTGAAAACTTTTCTTCCTGTTCTAATATGCTCGCGTCGATATCGTTCATGATCGCTCGTTATATCGTTTCCGGTAACGATTTTTAATTTTCTTTCGCGGATTTCTCTCTCGAATTATAAAAGAAAAAAGAAAAAGAAAAAAACGAACCACGGTTTATGATTGCAAACGAAATTTAGTCCTTGCGTTCTGCTTTCTGTATAAAACGATACACCGAATGTTCCGTTCAAACGAGTAAAAGGAAACGAACGATCTTAATGACCGGGTAACCGCAACTGTTCCTGAACAAAACGTAATGAATGAGCGATAGACGCGTATCACCAACATTCGACTGCCTAGACAGGTGGCAGAGCCCACAGGGTTGCTGTCTTGTCAGCGGAGGTACTGAGGAACGAGAATTCCGTAGGGTGCCATCGACCGGAAATTACTTTGTCTTGATGTTGTGCGACGACCACGCTGGGCAAAGGCATCGTTAGATCGCCTACGTAAAAAATACAATAAGTTATTAATTTCAATTCTATAAACCGTTTAATCCATTATTAATTATCTATTAAAGTAATGCAAGGAGAAGGAATTTAATTACCTATCCTGAATTATTTATTAAAATAATACAAATTTACCTTGCAAGTCGGTCAAAACGAGCTTGTTATCATAACCTCCGGTCAATAAGTAGTATGCAGAAGGAGAGAAGCGTATGCTTCTAATATCAGCGGCGTGAGGCTTGAAGCACTGCACAGTCCTACCGCCCCGGATATCGAAGAGGACGCAGCTGCTGTCCTCGTGACCGGATACCAGAAGACGTCCGGATGGATCGACGCAGAGAGCCGCTACAGGACTGCCAACCTGCAACGGGATCAAATGCTGATCAGACACGCGATACTGATTCCGTTCCGGATTCTCTTCGTGTACGTCCGATAAAAATTTGATCCTGAGATAGATAGAGAACTAGAGAGAGAAAGAAGTGGAGCGATGCGATTCGTGAAGGGGGAAGAATGATCGGTGCGATTCAAAAATTTGGATCAAAATTTTATCGGACGTTAAACTAAAAAACGAACTTAAACAACAGAAATCGATGTCGTCGGTGCATGCTGGATGCGTTATGATTCACAGAAATCCTTTCCGTTCCAGTAAATTCGATTCTACCGTATCTTAATTCTTTACGAATCAATCGAACTAATCGTGTATGTTTAAATTGGAAAGAATCCCCCCCTAAAACAAGGCCGATGACGGGAGGAAAGCACTAATTGAGAAGTGAACTGAATCCGATAGTCAAGTGATGCAAACGCAATTACGAAATTGTAAGTTCCATTTCACTGAAAATCTAGGTTTGAATTCAAACATACCGTAATTAGACTGCGAACCGTATAAAATAATACCGAAGGTTAGTGAGCTAGAACACCCCACCGCGCAGCATAACGATTCACCTTTTAATATACGTACATATACTCCACTAAACTACGTATCGATAGTGTGGAAAGAAGTGGGGATACTCGTGAAACTGTTTATGGCGGGGGGAAATAACCCCGAGCGTTCGGCAGATTTTATACCGACAATTTTTCGCAGAAAATCGAGCTTCAAACTCGATGTTAAATAAATCTGCACCACTCGACAATCAAATTCCTCATTCTAAGAAACATGATCTTTAAGGAGGAGCTAAACTAACCCTGCTGCCAGGTACCGTCGCCGGCGTGACCATGTTCACGCACCCTCTCGTTCTAAGATCCCAAAATCTGACCGTCTTATCCTGCGATCCGCTCACGAACATCGCTCCTCCCCAATTGTAAAGGGTGAGCACGTGGCCGCTGTGGCCACTAAGAGCCTGGAAGGGTGTGCCAGTCGCACAATCGGTGACGTAGATCTTGCAATCACCTGCACCGCCGCTGATCAACAGGCTCGACTTGTTCGAGGTGTCCTCGAGGAAGCACAGGTCGCGCACCGTGCCATCGTGCATCGTCAGCTCGACTTCTTGACCTGGAAGAGTAGCGAGATCGTAAAGAAAGCGGCGTTCCGAAGGGTGAAAGTTTGTTTAAGGGACTCTGTTATGCAAGACTTATGCGATAGAGTTGACAAGCAGGAAGTTGTAAGCAAATGACCGCTATTTCGAGAGCGGTGTGCGAGAAATTGATGTAACGAGTGTTACGCTTAATACGAAATACGTTTGTGTGAAAGTAGCAATAAAGATTCGTGCAAATTTTAGAATGTTTTTTTTTATCACGCGGAATGTGGTTTTAATGTTGAAGAATATATATTCACCTTCGAGATTCGATGTATCGGCATTGAAGCGCATTAATTTGACAGTCTTGTCGTTGCTTCCGGTTGCCATTAGCTGCCCATCCGGCGTCCACGCGAGGCAATATATCGAACCCTTGTGGTGCTTCGTTCTCTTGAAGAGAACCGTGGGCTGATACGTCTGGTGATCTTCTCTAAAGAAACGAATTCATCGTGATATCGTTAACGTTTTTTTACTGGCGTTATATTTTCTTTTTGTTTTTGTTTTTGTTTTTTTTTTAATCGAACGATTGGAATAAGTTTGTTCCATTTCACCGCGCAAGTATCACTTAAAAACAACCGAATAAAATCACGAAACTCGCAAAACGTTTCACTCTTGCTCGCTTTTTTATCCAGCTTTCCATTTCGATACAATAAATTTCAAGATGAAATAGAGACGTCACGTCAACATCTCAATTATTTATTGCCCTACTATATTTTTGTACCTCGATGCAATATTTCACTTTCTCTAATAAAAGAGAAGATAGAAAACCGAATGTAAACACAACTCTAGACCATTCATTAATTAACCTATTATTATTTATTCATCAAAGTACGCAAAAAAAAAATATATATATATATATATATATATTATCAAACACTCTGGAACAACTTTCTTCAAATTGTACCATCGTTAAACCCATATTGTCCTAATTCAACCTATTCCAATCGAATCGAAACGATTCCAAAGCATCAACATCGATCAAATCCACGAGATAAGAGTGTCCTCCCAGTTCTCATGAATCACTTTCCTTCAACCTTATTTTCTTCCTCGTTCCCAGCCGGCACGATTGCGCATCGTTCTTAATTAAACGAGCAATACTGGAGCAAGGATCGCGTTTCGGTCGTGGAAACGAGGGAGAGGATCGTCGATACGATTTTAAACAAGAACGACGCCACTTTCACACCGGCCCCCTTTTTACGCTGATTTTAATTAGCTCCGAGGTTTCCCAGCCAAGCATAAACGCGACTGCTCGTCGATTAAACCCCGCCTTGATCCTCAACGCGTCTACTTCTCTTCTTTCCTTCGAGTTCCTTTGCTTTCTTCCGCAGAAACCCGGGTATCGCGTGCTCGAAATTATCGACGGCCCGGTAATCTCGATCAGGAGCAATTGAGCCAGAGATTTTCGATTGCTCTATTAGAATCGTACGTGTTACTTTCTCTGAAGATTCGAAGAAGGGAACCCGCGTTGAGAATACGGTTCGATTAAGGCGTTCACTGGTGAATTCGACGCGAGGAAAACGCGAAATTACGGGCTGTTTCGGTGAAACTACACTACTATTATGATAAACTAGAATTGTTGGGCAGTTATGTATACTCTGCGAGCTGAGTCTTGGCGAATACAATGGAGAGGATTCTTAAACTGCTGAGATGTCTATGATTTAGCTACTCGAAAGAAAAAAAACGCAGCGAATAATTCTTTATTAAATAAGAAAGTAAAAGTCTTAAGAAAAGGAAAAACAAAACTGCTAGATCGATTTTCTTTTTACAGAAACTGTGAAATATTATCAAACAATATATGCAAGTATGAACGAAATTTAAAGAAAGTCAAAGTATTCTGGAGAAGAGAAAAAAAATTCCTGCAGCTAAAAACATAAATGAATAGATTCCAAGAATTAGAAATTATTCCTTTCGGACGGCGATCTTGGGCGAATTGCCTTTTTGAAAGTGAACAAAGTCTGTTGGTAGAAACACCGAAAGGCAACCGCAATGTGACTTGGCGCTGATACTGTTTCACGAGACGCTCCGCGACAAATGAAGAGGCGCGCTCCCGCTTATCAATCAACCGCTGTCACAGGGCCGCGCGTTTATCACGTTCCACATGGCCAATTTACACGGAGACAGAGTGAAACGCTTGTCGCTGCGGACTTGCCGAGTGGGCGACAGGGAAACACAGATTCCTTGACGGATGAATCTAAAATGATAGATCTCGCGGAGCCTTGGATGCATCTAGCGCATTGGACACAGTGCGCGTGGCAAAATAAAGTAGCCAAAGCGAACCGACGCTCGGGCAGTTCTTTCTTTTGCCAATAATTTGCAGTGAAAAGTATCTGTGTGGATGCGTCGTTAATTTAAAAGTGGAAGAAAGCGGCTGACATTGTGAATAATTGAGAAATTAATGTTTCGAGGAAAGTTTCGAGGAAGGTTTAACTGGTTTGACCGACGATGGTTTCAAGGAAAATAATTTGGAGAAAGGTTAAACTGTTTTATGGGCCACTTAAAAAGATTGCATCATTATGAACGGGTTACTTTTTGGGATAATGTTATTATGTGAACGGTAATAAGGAAGAATATTAAGCTAGCTGTTTATGGTTTCATTTTTACGCGTTCTGGTGATAATGGTCGACTCGACAGGAATAAAATCACGAGAACTGTTGGCGCTAATCTTTACTATCGCGTCGAAAAGGAAAAAAAAAATGCTCGTCACGCTGATCGATTGCTCAACAGTTGTCGTAAAACAGCTGCAAATTCGATCTCGGTTACCTGACAAGACAAATAGTTCCCGGATAGATAATAATTGAACGATCAACCGGCATTCTAATGACCGACTTTGCACAAACCTTGCCTTTGACGTAGTCGTAACCCGGTATTATGTTGCAAAAATAATTTCCTGTAATTCTAGAACTTGGTGCGCTTGAAATTCGACTGTCGTGTGCAACTGTACCTCCTGATTAGTCCAGAAACATACAATTATTCGACCGGGGAATTTTTAAGAGATACCCATATGCAGATACAAGTTTATGACCCGATTTTTTTTTTGTTTTGTTTTTATTTGTCGCAAGTTACAATGTTCCAGAGAAATATTTTCAATGAAAATTATTACATTCTGCGTTCGTTGATCTAACTTCGCCGCATCGTAATACTATGTTCGGTACTTTCACTTCGTTGTAAATATTAATTTTACGCGTAACGTAACACCCAGGCTGCTGGAAACCGGCGCCGTTTCGTTTTTAGCACGCGTAAATAAGAATCATACTAACAGCCATGATCTCGCGACGAGATCTGAACGGTCTCGATCCTTTACGAGCCAGTGTCGAAATAGACTCGAAGTCGTATTTCACTATGTACTACGTTTTTATTGTTCCATGCCTTGATCCTTGTTAGAACTTACGGATATATTTATGTGGGAACGTTTGGAAGTTATTACGCCATAAAGTATAATAGTATTCGATATTAGGAATGCTATAGGTTCAATGCCAAATATTGAACCAGAATGAATGTAGATTATTATTTTTTTATCAATCATCCACGAAATTAATAATAATAAAAAAAGAAGAAACTGACGCAAGCAAAAGATCAAAGAAACAGATCTATTTATGAATAGCCAAACTTTCACTTCAACTCGAATAGAAAATTCTATGAAATAAGTAGACATACTGGCGAACAAGTTCTGTTTCTAATCTAATTTATCAGACAATGTTATATCCTTATAAAACCAACAAAGCGAACCGAACCGCTTTTCACAACAACCATCCGAATATCTTCCATTTATTTCTTTCATTAGCACATTATTATACTTCTATCGAACCTTGCAATCTTATCAAGCATATTTTACAACCGAGAAACATTTTTTAAATCAATTACTAAATAATTCCGAAATACCGATTTTCTATCAGCTGCATCATTATACATCTTCAACCTATCAATTGACGAAAAGAAATCATGTTATTTAGAAATCGAAGAAACGGTTAACAAGGTGCATCAACGAGGATGATTACTTCATGGTTTTGGTTTAGTGTCTTGATCGAAACCCGTTGAAAAGTAACAAAGGGGGCGAAAAAGACGGAACAGAAATAGAAAAAGAGAGATCGTATCGCGGAATCGTAATGGCGGGCAATAAAAGGATCGCGCGAAGCATCGAGGAATGCTCCGTTTGGTATGAAGGCCTCCGTCGTTCGTTAGGTTGGCACGCTTGCGTAAAATTAGTCAGCTCGACTCGAATTTAAACGCTTCTTGACGAAGACACCGATTCGCGGACAGTCGGAACTTAAATAGTGCGCGAACTATGGTGTTGTTTGATTTATTTATTTTTTTTTTTTATCTCGTTAAGATATTAAAAAAGAAAACATAAATAAATAAATGTTATCTCACCTGACATCGTGGAGCTTTGGATAGGAGCATATTCTCAGCGTCTTCGAGTTCGATCCCACAGCGTACAGTTTTCCATGGGGGTGGAATTCCGCGCATCGAACAGCCTGGACGTCCTCTAACGCCGTCACAGGAACGAATCTCGGTCTTCCGCCATTGCTGCTTCCGTTGCTGGCATCGAGTTCTTGTCTCGGCTCTTGCTGCGAAACGAGATCGAAATCGTTACTCGTATGAATTATGGTGGTTACACGTGCTCTGACATTTGTCAGCGATTAATGACACTTTATGGTACAAAAAAAAAAAAAAAAATACATATATATATATCGATAGGATCGATATGTTCGAGCCGACATAAACGTCGATGAAAGAGAATGCGTGTCGCAGCGGTGCGCTTTAATGACTTTCCACGTCATAATTGTTGATTGAAATATCGTTTAAATACCGTGAAAGAGTTCGTTCATCGATAAACTGTCCGACGATAAAAAATAGTTATTAATCATTGTGTACGAGCTTGGGTTATGAAAATTTATTATCACATTCGTTGATCGCGAGGTAAGTGAATCGAGTTTGTACAATATTGATGAATATTTTCGAAGTTGGATTGAAAAGTGAACGATTATGGAATCTTTTGTATCTGTACGACATTATAGGGGTTTTTATCGATCTCGTTAAAAATTTTTGAACGTTACGTTGGTATTACTTCGATATGGTAAAGATTTCAACCGGTTTCGTTATAATATCCTATCGCACTGATACTACAATTATGATTTAAATAACACCAGTCACACTTCTGTGACAAATTGTATATTTCAACAGTTTTCATCTGTAACGGAGCACCCGACGCTTAAATATACAATTTTGTTATACGTAACAATTAAAAAAAAAAAAAAAATTTTGTAACAGGTTGAATTTCATAAATTTAAACGACACGCTATTTCACTCGCAATACCGACCACCTAACATAAAATTGTGTCAGATTCGAGCGGTAACCTTTTCGGAAAAAATGAATCTGTGACATGTTACAAGCCACGCGTTCGGTACTGTTATTATTTTCAACATTTCCAGCTTGAAAACCAGCTAGAACCACGTTAAATCGTGAAACAGGGCCTGCTTTGACCCCGTCGTAGGCTTTATGCGATAAAAGTCACATCGTTTGAGGACATTTTTCCGCGCGAACCAGTTCGTTTACGGTAGAACCAACACCTTACGAGCAAGGAACGTAACGAACGACGAAAACTCTCGGGGAATTAGAAAGTCAGACCTTGAAAGGATTTCTAACGCCTCTCTTTTCTACACAATCACGATATTTACTTGTATGCTAATCCTGGTGAAGTTTCCTGCTCGAGGCGCTTTATCATCTGAAGACCCGTTCGCATTGCGTTCAGTTTGATGCAACGTTCGTTTGTCGTTGCAATGAATCATTATGTCATCCCGCGATAAATTTTCATTCACCGATAACGCGTTCCACTTCATTTTCTATTTTTAAACCTAGATCTCAACCAAAGTTCCAACGAGAAGTAACCACTGCTTCCTTTGATCGAACGATGACGTTATACAGCCCATGAATCAGCTTGTAACGATTGAAAAAAAAATTGGTAAAAGGAGCGTTCAGGATCTCATAAGCGGAACAACGATCTTTGAAGTATAGCGTAACCCCAGTTCTGCATATTTCCCGCACAGCTCATTAGATCGTTGTGCTCTTAACCAATCTGTACTTTGATTTACTTCTGCAACATCACGGAACGATAGCCGGCTCGCACTGACGCAACGGTGATTGCGAAAAAATTCGCCACGAGGACGTATATTGTGGGATAAAAATATCGCGATAAATTTTGAATTTTCTTCGCGCTTTTTTCGAACGAAACCGAATTGGCTTGGAATAATTTCGCGATTCGTCTTGCACAACGATTCGTGCGCCTTGCCACGCTTTTACTTTCGACTGCCACGAGTTCTTCGAGATTATCGGGATAAGGACAATTAGCAAAGCAAATGAGAAGCTCTGACTTTTTTTTTTTTTTTTTTTTTTTTTTTTTT
>SMSQ01018519.1:190183-223671 GCA_019453375.1 Ctenoplectra terminalis
TTTTTTTTTTTTTTTTTTTTTTTTGTCACTACATTGTCTTGTCATCTTTCTTTCGTAAGTTGTGTAAGATAGAAGTAGATATAGTGTTAAAAAAGAAACTTTTTGATAGAAATGTTATCAAGTGTATTCGTTTGATCGATATTGGAAGTTAGTCTTCGAAATTATGAAGATTACAATGATATTTTAAAACATTGATTTATCGTCGTACTTTTTTTTTTTATTGTTCGGTGAAGATTCACATGGCTACCGTGAAAGCTAACAGTCATAAAGGAAAGGGAAATTTGGACTCGGAGGTTTAAGAGTCACCGATCGAGACGACACAGTGATTGATGCAACGACGATTATTTTGTCGAGCGTTGTGTCTATCGGTTTTACGCACAGCTAATAATTTCCTTGTGCAACAGGGTGGACAACCGATTTCCTGCGACAGTAATAATTTAAGTTCCCTGTTCGGCTGGTATTGTGAACCTTTCGAAAGATTTTGCACGTGTTGAGAAACTTCTAGGAATTGAATTTTGTACGAGCTAAAAAAAAAACTTTATAAGAAAAATCTCGTCGTTCTCAAATCATTTTATATCGCTTATTGCAATTTAAATGTTGCCATTGTGCTTTATTACCGTGTAACTCTTTTTCTTATCTTCCCCGCAAAATCAAGGTAGGATTATTTTCTCAGCATTAGTAATTTCGATGCTTGCAAAATGGAGGGCCGAGGTGAAAAAAAATTTGAAAGATCTAGGACGAGACAGGTGTAGAACGGTTCCGAGGAACATCGCGAATCAGTAACGCTCGCTGCTTAGTCACGAACACCGTTTCTCCATCGGTGTTCACCGCGGTGTGTCATTCATGAGGGAACACTAATAGAAATCGACTGGATCAAAAGCAAAAATGAGCGCATAGCTGACAAATTGCTCTGTGTCTTACGAATCTTTCCTGTCGCGATTCGACTTTTTACTATTGCACGATAAATTACAGGTTTTGGAATGACTATATCTTTTAGGCGAAGAAGATTGATACACGATGGAAAAATAATCGAGTCACAGCGTGTGCTTCAACGACTAAGGTTTTCTTTACGAACAATCATCGAACGACTGTAATTGGCAATAAATATTTTCACGTCCAGCAATTTCTTTCTCACGGTAAATTTATTTTATCCGTTTCCTTCAGCGATATCTGAGAAAAGTATTGAACAAAATTTTCGGAAGTTGTTGCAGCGAATCGGAAGAGAAACGATAATTCAAGTATTGGCTCAACGATTTAAAATGAAGACCAGACGATTTTACGAGCTTGAACGAGGTCGTTGAGAGAATCGATCGTCGATCCGTCTCGAAATAATGTACCTTTGTGAAAATTTTATCGATGAATCGGCTTTCTTCCAGACGACGTTTAACGGACCGGAAACAGCACAGTGGTAAACCATCCGGGAACAAACGATAAATTTCAATGGATCTGGTAGAAGGCTAGTTTCTCCAACGGGTCACTAATCTTGTGAATTATTAGCAGTTTCTTTTTACTTAATTGCTACATTCGAAGGATCGGTGATTTTTCGAGAAACGAGTGAAACGACATTGGCCATGCAACGTCGGCTGGAAAATGACACGGTTTGCGACTTTTAGGACCAATTTGCATACAGGAGTTCATTAAGTATAGTAAAATTATGAATAAAAAAAAGTAGACATTGTTTCTATGAGAAAAAAATAATAATAAAGAAATGGTAATATCGAATTCATTTTCCATTCATTTTTTAAACAAAGAAACGACTGAGGAAATTGCTGAAACCAATCGAAGAGACAACAACGTTTAAAAAGGTAAATGTTTCAAGAACTAACCGGATAATAGAATTGTTCGAGGACTTATGTGTCGTAATTATCGAATACATCCTCTTTATGGAAGAACGTTAACCGTACGAGAAATAATACTCGTATGGTAGATTGTCTCCTTGCTGCATTCACAGTCCTCAAAGACAAGATTAATAGTATCACGGGGCACCAAGTATGACTCATTGCTTAAATCTTCGAGAGCCAACGGGATTTCCTGCGTGCAGCCTAAAAATATCCGATCTTTTCTTTCTTGAAACATCAAGAGTACATCTTGAAGATAATTAAATGATTTCTTCGGGTACATTTGGAGGCATAAAAAATTTCACGGAGATCAAAAGCAACTTTACAATTCAGTTTTTACTGTAATTAAGTTACGAAAGACACTGAATTAAGATACCACGAGCAATTTGAACGATGAATTTCCATTTTAAGTATCAATCTTCGGTTGTATTTTCCAAGGCAACAAAGAATCGATCAACGATCAGCTTTCTGTCAATTTTTTGCCGACGATCTTCTCTCAATTGCGTAGAAATCTGAATTAAAACAACGGTTATGGCGTTCTTTATAAATAATTAATATCGACAGAATTATCAATTAACAAACAACCCGATTGAACGTTGCCCTCGCTTTCTATTCCAATTATTTCATCGCCTCTATTTGCATTTCTGCCACTTTCGATAATAAACCGAGCACGGTCTTTAATCACTTTCTACGGACGCTTTACCGCCGATTTCGTTTACATGCTTGTTGCTTTGATTGATACATTAGCACCTAGCCCGTCAAACTGTAACAATTCCCGATAATCTCTAATCTCCTGACTAAATGCTGCATGATTCGTTAATCGAAACCATTCTACTACGGAATATCTGCCACAGAGGATGCTGTGTTACGAGAAACACGCGAATGCACCGGAAACCTCGAAGGCCTTCGATCGAGTATCCTCGAGGACTGTCCAACGACCCGTGGCTCAATAAAAACCAATTACCGATTACAAGAACCTTGACGCAATCGTAGAAACTCCAGTGTATCGTAGAACCAAGAATCATTGGAAAAGTATTCGAAAATTTTACGTGTTCTACAACCATGAATATTATCTCTTCGAGTTATCGCTGCATAAATTCAGAATGCTGTTTCCAAGTGAAATCGTACAATCGAGATGTTCGAATTATATTAAAACAATATTTATTGACGCAGCTTTCTTCTGGCGGGTTTTTTTCATACAAGAAAAGCGTCTTTGCGAAATTGGAACGTTCGAGGCAGATCTGTCCGTTCAATTGCGACTTTTCACTCTTCACGAGGAACCGGTCGAGTCTGATACCTCGTCCTTTCTCTGTCCGCGGTGTTCTGATCCAACGTCGAGGATAATCGTTCGACGCTCGAAGACTTCGAAATACGGTGGATGCGGCGCCAATTCCGGTGAAACCAGTCGCAGCATCGCGGATCTGGGTTGTGACCCACTTTTTCGGTCGACTGTGTTTCAGGAAATCGAAGATCGGAGCGTGCGGACGGGGCTTAACAGTAGAGTGGACCGTCGTCGCAGGGTTCCGCAGGAAAGAACTTTCGAAATGCGTGCACCAAATTTCACTGTTCGAAATTGCGTGATCGTACAGAGATACTCTTGCGGGATACGTTAAAGAAAAAAATGATCAATACCTGAAGAAACACGGATTGAGAAAAGAATAAGGAACAGATCAATTTTATAATTCATAAATCTAAGAACGCGTACAATAAATCAGAGACACAGGACGTATAATTAAAATAAAGCAAGGAGATTAAGAACTAGTTTCCATACGTATCGCTGAAAAAAATGAAACGCGTTTCAACCGATCCGAATTTCAAGACTGGAACGCAGGAGTGACATTACGGTTGAGAAGGAATTTTACAAGAGGTCAGTTGCACCCAACGAGTTCTTATCGAACGCCATCCAACCGGTGTCGGAACGTACTTTTCTCGGTAAAGCTTAACGTACTCGAAGGCGAATTTTTTCCAAACCAGAGGCCTTTAGATGGATCCATCACGTAATAGTTCAAACGATGGTTTCCCTCGGGCGTAAGAAGTTACTATCGATGTAACTCGCGCGCATACTAGATTGGTCACGACCTAACATTCTCTTCTTCCTATTTATGGGCAAATTTGAAAGTCCGGCAGACTAAATTGCAATAGAATATTGATGATCCAATATACCGCATTAGATTTCGTATCTATGCACGTATATCTTTGTGGAAAGGTACTTTGATGTACAGTTGCACACACCAATCACTCTCTCGCCACATTTTAAAAGAACTTTGAGAGAAAAAATTTCAAGTAGAATCCTATGTAGATAAGAGATATATAGACTTACAAAACATTCACCCGTTAAAGAAATTAATGGAACACTCTGAAAAGTGAGCAACTTAGCTTTTTATACGTACACCTTCGTTATACACCAGAATATTGCTAATTAAACCATAATAAGTAGACTCCTAGGTAGACGATTCAACATTTCAAGATTTCACAAGAAGAAACAAAAACTGACGAACTTTTCTACCGTTCTCTTTTATCAGACATAATTACAGTTCATCATGCACTCTCAAACGAGCCTAAACCCTAACATTTTTACGTAATTATCCCGCTATTGCTTGGATTGAATTAATTTTATCTAACAACTTGATACTAACGATATTTCTTTCGTGTTTCTCTTCATTGAACAAGAGTCGAGCATTTCCTCTATTTCGCACCGATTACAAAAAGAAAAGAAAAAGGGTAATAATTACACCAGCGATTGCAAACTGTCGCAATCGGATCGCAAATACAACGTTAGTTAAGCACCTCATCGATCAAAACGAACACTTCAGCGCGCTATTCCCACTTTCCATAATCCTATCGACCGCAAAGAGGAACAAAAACACCGAAAAGGTGCCTTCTAACGATTCACAGAGACCGCGTTTCGCGACGCGATCGTTCGTCCTCGTTTGCGTCTCCCGATTGCGCAACCAAAGGATTCACTTTCACCAGAAAAATGTTTTTTCGAAAGTGTCAGAGGTTTAATTGTCCCCAGCAGCCAGAGTTCCCTGTTTCGACGCATCTGGTTAAAGCTGTAAAGTTTCGGTGAACGTCTCGCCTGATCGGGCGTTGAAATCACCAGTATCCAAATCGTCGAGCGAAGGGGAAATCGATTGATCGATGAAGTTGCTGTGATTTGTCTTGCATTTGAGTATTCATGTAAAATTTCGAAATGCTTTTTAACGATACACGTATGTTACAAAAAGATATATAAATGAAGATTATGATTTCTTAAGAANTACAGTTGCACACACCAATCACTCTCTCGCCACATTTTAAAAGAACTTTGAGAGAAAAAATTTCAAGTAGAATCCTATGTAGATAAGAGATATATAGACTTACAAAACATTCACCCGTTAAAGAAATTAATGGAACACTCTGAAAAGTGAGCAACTTAGCTTTTTATACGTACACCTTCGTTATACACCAGAATATTGCTAATTAAACCATAATAAGTAGACTCCTAGGTAGACGATTCAACATTTCAAGATTTCACAAGAAGAAACAAAAACTGACGAACTTTTCTACCGTTCTCTTTTATCAGACATAATTACAGTTCATCATGCACTCTCAAACGAGCCTAAACCCTAACATTTTTACGTAATTATCCCGCTATTGCTTGGATTGAATTAATTTTATCTAACAACTTGATACTAACGATATTTCTTTCGTGTTTCTCTTCATTGAACAAGAGTCGAGCATTTCCTCTATTTCGCACCGATTACAAAAAGAAAAGAAAAAGGGTAATAATTACACCAGCGATTGCAAACTGTCGCAATCGGATCGCAAATACAACGTTAGTTAAGCACCTCATCGATCAAAACGAACACTTCAGCGCGCTATTCCCACTTTCCATAATCCTATCGACCGCAAAGAGGAACAAAAACACCGAAAAGGTGCCTTCTAACGATTCACAGAGACCGCGTTTCGCGACGCGATCGTTCGTCCTCGTTTGCGTCTCCCGATTGCGCAACCAAAGGATTCACTTTCACCAGAAAAATGTTTTTTCGAAAGTGTCAGAGGTTTAATTGTCCCCAGCAGCCAGAGTTCCCTGTTTCGACGCATCTGGTTAAAGCTGTAAAGTTTCGGTGAACGTCTCGCCTGATCGGGCGTTGAAATCACCAGTATCCAAATCGTCGAGCGAAGGGGAAATCGATTGATCGATGAAGTTGCTGTGATTTGTCTTGCATTTGAGTATTCATGTAAAATTTCGAAATGCTTTTTAACGATACACGTATGTTACAAAAAGATATATAAATGAAGATTATGATTTCTTAAGAATTTTTTTTTTTAGTCACATTTTAAATTATCGATCTTAAGAGAAATAAAAAAAAAACTATTCCGATAAATGAGACCGTTTAATTTCGAGCAGCAAAACGTATATCGTATTTTCTAAAATTAATATTTATAAGCAAGTGTACTTTTTATAAAATCTTTTATCGATTCGCAAGATCCATTAAAAATTCGTGTGGCTACTTCTGGTCTTTTTCTGGTTTTCTCTTGACCACTTCCATAAAAATTTGCATACGAAGCGATCAAATTAGAACTTTTTAAGCGAACACCGAGTATCTTTGCTTCACTTTGCTCGAAGATAATTTAAAGATCCATTATCGATTTATGACAATTCCAATCCGTGTCACTGACGTTTCTAAACATTTGGTTAACGAGGATCGATCAGCGATGCCTGTAACGAGAAATTTCGAAGACGAATTTCACCGTGGTCCATGGAACGTGAAACGAAAGATCGGATACATCGGCAGCGATCGATGATCATTGTTCCCGATGGAATCGGTTTCTTTTTTCCTCTTAATGAAGAAGTAACGGTGGATTAACTCGAGGTCGCCAATCGGGAACACTTTCTATCCGCGGCCGGCAAAATTACGCCTCATTAACGACGGCTCGTTATTTTTTTTAAAAAGCACAAGTTCGTGTGGAGACGTTTTTTCTCAGAAAATTACGGCGATTTCTGCGACAGGCAGCCCAGCCAAGCGTGTCGTGCATGGAACTTTTAGTAATGAATCGGAAAATCGAGGATATTTAAAAAATATAGGAGGTCAATATTTTTTAAATACCCTGAAGACAAATTTTCTATTACATTGTTTCAGTTTCTTTTTTTTTGTATCAGTTTGCTACATTATATGAAAATTGATTCCATATTAAAATAATAACGATACTTGAGATTATGTTGCAAAATACCACGTGCAATCACGATCGAAGATAAAAGACCATACTTTCCTCGTCAGAAATTTAATCGGACACAATTTGATGCTTATCAAAGCGAAGAAAGAACGACTACTCCCTTTCTGATTAATACATTCGCTTCCGGATTGAAACAGGTGCTAAAGTTGAGCAATCGATGGTCGCGGAGGTGATCGTTTAGCAACGATTTAGATCCAACCGATTTGTACGCGTTATGGAGATCGCGTAATTGAAGAGAATACGCGTTGATTTCCGGGATCAGGCGTTGGTATCAATTAGAAACGGAGAAACTGGAGCAGTAAACTCGCGGAACACTTTCCATTAAAAGTTGTTCCCGTTAATTTGCATACAAGACACGATAAGTGTAACAAATTCACGGTATAAATCGAAACGAAGTTTCCAGTAAAAGTGGTTTTACGCTCATTTGCATCAACAAAGCACACTGCTTAACAGACTGTGAGACAGGCGAGAAATGGACTTTGAACAAGATCGAACTTTGTCCATAAAGTTCAGCGAATGTTTTCGGAACTCGTTTAAATTTATAAAGATGTAAAACGCGATACCATAACGAATCAACGTTTCATTAATTTCTATATGCCAATTTGAGCTCTCGTGCATATTTAATTAGCAAAAGAATTATCGCGAAAACAAGTTTAACTTCCAAGAAAATTACTATCCACCCTGATCTATTTGTCAAAGCGAAGTTTCTCATCGATCAAATTCAAATCCATAAGAAACATTTAATCTAAGAAAATTCATGCCCTACAAAATTGATTCCTACTACAGCTCAATCTACAGATCAATTTCAGAGCCAAACCTAAACTTTTACAATCCTCTGCCATTCAACGATAACCATGCACAACTTCTATCTCCCATTCATTCCCCTCGATACCCCAGAACGGATAACAAACCATGTAACTCCCGCGTCTTCTTCCATGCCTCTCGTTTCTTCTCTCCTCAGACTTCTTGCAATTTCTCCCAACCCTCTCGAAGGTGTTTAATTCATGATGTTCAGCTGTTTCAACATCCAAAAGGTTCTCCATGGATCTTCTCGTCTGTCTGCATACACCACCGTTCTTCGGGCTCTTCCTCTGCAAGTGATTTCCATTTTCGTCGTGATAATCCTCCCACTCGCTAACTTCGCTCCTAACATCCTCCAAGGACCTCGTCCTGCCAACCGAGCAGGTGCAAGGAGGAACGCTACTCCTGCAGAGTCCTCCAGAACTCTTCGTTCTACCTCTTGGCTCCATCATCATCATTCTTGGCGAAACAGCAACAGGGGACACCTGAAGAGGTGACATAGCCTGTGGCGGTGGCATGGCGTTCCTATATAATGGCGCTAGGTAATAGTAATCGCGACCCTTGTTCGAGTTAGACGCACTTATTCTAGCCGGGACGTAATTATAATCGGGTATGTGAGGCGTCATCCATTGAGCCATGGCATCCAAAGGCATCGGACGATAACAGAACGACGGTCCTCTGGAGGTTGGATGGCTGCGATACATCGGGGGCCAAGGACGAGATTGCTTGAGGTCGAAACGAGGATCCATCCGCGGATCCAGCACTCGAATATCACCCATACCGTGTGCCGCGATCGGTAACCGGGTTTATAGAGACAGCTGTGAATCGAGGTTGAAAGTGGCGTCAATGAACGACGCTTGCGTGGAGGTTCATCGTGTAGTAACTAGTTCTGGTGTTCTTGAATGGTTTTCATGGTGGTCGAGTTACCGTAGAATCTAGTTTCCTCGATCCAATTGAGCGTCTATTAGATACGTATTATTATCGAAGTAGAACACACATAAAGTATTCTTTCGATTGAATTAAATAACCGTGGTTGGAAAATCGACAGCCGAAGGCGGTCTTCGATAAGTGAACCAAAGGAACAAAGGATCGTGCTGCGTTCACACGTGAACGAGACGGATTTTCACCACTTTCCACGGAGCACGCTGGGAAGTCTACTGTTAGTAGAGGCCCCGTCACTTTTCTTTTGCTTCCCTTCTGACCGACACTTTTCACTTCACCTCCGGAATACCTCAATTTCCTCCTCTCTTAATCAATGTTACGTGTTTCCTTTAGGCCCGACCGCGATACACTTATGACACGATTGCGTGCACGCGAGTGTCAGACCGGTACCGTTAGATCTCTCACCTTTCACCCGTTTTTCGTTGAAACCGCGGACGGAACGGGCGTCGCTTGACCCCAAACAAACGTACTTCCGGTGGTTATTAACGCGAACGATCGAGAGGGAGGTTCGTGGATCGTGGATCGCGGATCGGAGACGACTGTGCTCAGCTGTGTGCAGCGAAAGAGTGCGTAGCCGTCGCGTTCTCGTCGAGTGACTTCGCCTCTCGTTGAGAAACGACCCACTTCTCCTCCTCGCGGGATCGAAACTTCATCTCCCTACCACTGACTTGCTTCTAGAACTCATCCCTGGTCCCTCTCGAACGTTTACGGTATGAAACGAGAGTGCGCGACGGTTCCGTTCGCGGAGGATGCGGATTTGGTTGATATCGCAACAGGTGGTCCACGAAACGGCGCGATCGATCATTGATACGCGACGATACCTGCGGTTTTGCTCGTTCGTGGAAGAGAAATGGATTTTTATTTTGGGTTGGACTATATCTTTGTATCGGAGTAGCGATAAGATCTAACGTTACTTCAAAGTTAGAGAAATCGACAAGGTAATTTAATTTAACATCTAAAATATCGAGAAAAGTTTAACTCTGCATCGAGTATTTATTAAAATTCTGAAATATTAAGCTTTTGTATCTTTAGAAGTCAGTAACCAAAAGATGTCGGGTTAATTTCTCGTTTCTTATCGTGCCTTCAGAAATTTCACTTCGTCGAATAGTTTCGATAAAGTCTATCAATGGAAAATCCAAATGACAAGGATACTCGCGAGAGAGTCGCCGATAATGTAAAAGGATCAAAAGGATATCACGTTCCTTTTCTATCGTGGCTCGCTTTCACTGAGCCTCCTCGATTCTCCTGGTCGACAACCAGGCCCATCCTTTTGGGCTTGTTTTATTTTAGATAGAAATCGCGCCATTTATACGCAGGAAGCAAGAATCAGGTGGGTGTAAAGAACTAATTCAGCAGCTAACGCATGCCGCATTTACGGCCCGGAGGCGTATTCGTTAAAAAGTTTAATCGCGGATGTAAAATAACTTTCCACGTGAGCTCGACCGCGACTTTAATCCCTCTCTTTCTAGGAAATTCATTTTTATCCGGTTCATCTTTTCGTTCGTCTTTATACATGCCATTTAATCCCCATAAAAGAATCGCTTTTTGCATTAAGAGATCTTATTCGATCCAACAGTATGATTAATATAATTATTTAACTTTTTATCGGTGTGACATATATGTTTATTGTACATAGAAGATCCTCAAGTGATTTTTATCATTTAAATTATTCTTAATTAAAGATTTTTATTAGATCTTGTACATTTTTGTAAGTGAGATACAACACTAGATGTTTATTCGTATTTAATGCGATAGCAACGAAGCGTTGCAACAGAATTAAAAAAAAAAAAAAAATGAAAATTTAGAATTACTAAAACTCTGCTCTATATTGTACAGATTTCTTCTTTTGGGGCAATGATTTTTTTCTTTTCTTTAAATGTTAGATTCCTCACGGGACACTATGCTAGCGTGCGATTACTCCAATTCAATTTTCCACCTCAGCTTTCTCCGATACGCTCCGTTAATAATTCGCGGCGATGCGGCAATCCTCTCTATTTTTTTTCTCCTTCCCGTATTTCTCTTCTCGCCCCCCTTTCTTTCATCCGCGGGAAACTATCGCGTGACAGGGCCCACGCAAGATTTCCTTTCGCTCGAGCTTGCACGATAACGACGTCGAACCATTTATCAATTCGATCGCGGACTGCCCGATCAAGAAATCTGCGAAACAAGCTACACCTTAATTGTAACTCGAACGAGATCGCGTGGAGAACCAGCTGCCGATCGATACCGATCGACTCGATCAACAATAATCAAGCTATAATTCACCTCGTCGCAACAACTCGGATGTTTTCATTATTTCCATCGTTTTAGGAACAATAGAAAGAAATCGAGTCACTTTCACGAGTCAAACTTGTCCCGATAGTTTTCTGCTCTGATGCGTAATCCATCGATCGTCGCGACCAGAGGAATCCGATCGGTTTGCTCCAGTAAAAGTGCCACGGAGAACAATCAATCTCGTTGGTCCCGATGATCAATGATAGACTCTTCTTCAACCGATTCAAAATCGGCAGAAAATGGGTCGTCGGGCGTATAATTGCGCGAACAGATGCTACAGCAGACACAGGATCGGTATCGTGCGCGGTTTAGAGAAAGTTCTCCGTGCGACACGAAAAGTAAATTGCCGTGATCCGGTCGTCCGCGTTTATGTCGATCATATCTGATCAGCGTCGCGCCAAAACGACAAATGTTTTTGCTCCTCGTGTTGCTCCTCGTGTTACTCACTCCTCGCCAGATTCGCATGAACCATTCCTTTTGGCGAAAATGAACTTTCGACGGCACAGACGTGATAAACGTCTTCCTATAGAAACCTGTTAGCCGATTTAACGATTTCGTTTATCAAGTGAAACGTATTTTTTGACGGAGAACGTATATTTTTTGTTCCTTTTTATATTCATTCAGTATTACTAATTACTATTCCGTTTTTCAGCCTCGGAGGATCCTTCGGAAAGATCTTCGTCTAAGAACTGTGCCGTCGTCCTAAAAATTTCGACTGTTTACAGTGAAAGTAGATGGAAGATTCATAATTGTACGGTCGATACTGGTCAAGAATTATAGGCGAGATGGGAACGTTGAATAACTCTTTGATCGACAATGAAATTATAGTGTAGGTACTATCGTGAATAGGCTGGGAACTTTAGTCGGTACGTCGATAAATAATGATAGCATTGTGTCGTTGAGTAAATCAATACGTAGTATGAAATACAAATTTTGCTTCGATACTTTGCTATTTATCGAGGCACGGTTCGTAAAGTAAATTAAAAAAGTAGGTACTTCCTTAACAGTAGGAATAAAGTAATCGACCGTCTCGAAAGAATTCGCGTTAGCTTTCTAATGTCAATAATTACGGTATTGTTCCACGTTTCACCGCTGAAACGCGAAATAAAATGAAACGATCTCGACGATCTTTGAAATTTTTACTGTATTTCATTTTTTTTCCACTTTCATACGGTACTTGAACGGTTTGTTTCTCTTCTTTATCGCATTCGATGCAATTTGAGTTTCGTTTTTATGTTCTCCACGCTGTAGGAAGCACGTGCACGTAAGCATCGGGTATTACCTCCCAAAATAGAAAAATCTTGTATTTAAAATGATTAAAATACTTATGAAATAAATATCAATCGCGTAGCATGTATCCTACATTACGAGAGCCTATTCACTTGTTCCAGCCGTCGTATTTGGGTCGCGCGGCACGGCGAAAATCAAACAAGGATATTTATCTGATCGCACCTTGCAGAATCGTCGAAGGTCGAGATCAGACTCAATTGAACGATTTCGGAATTAAAACAACGCAACTTTTCCGTACACCGATACGGTGCGCGTTCGACGTGTCCCGAGGGCTCGATACCGATCTTTTCGCTCCGAAAACCAGCGACAAGTGACGGTTTCAATTAAGCGGTTCGTTCGTCAGCTATCTGATTCAATATTAGTCTTACGTGCGATTCGATCGTGTCGCAATTTAGCCGCTCGCGAGGGCAGAACAAAGTGCAACCTGTTCCCCCTTACACGGGGCGAAATGCGTGTGTTAGACGCGGGTTACGCAACGCGCTGGTACTGTTCCTTCTAATTTTTTCTCCCCCTTTCATCCGGTGCCGGGCAAAAATCTCGGCGTCAGGTATTACCGGATCGCCGCGTGGTCTCGCGAAAAATGTTAATAACAAGCCAGACACACGCGTGCGTAAGCGATAAGAGCGGCAACGAGCACCGTGTGTTTTACTTCACAGGCCCCGTACGGCGCTACCGTAATTATCTTTCGTCCGGTCGTGGTACGTGGACCATGACTTGCCACCGCCGAAAAACTCTGCTCGAAAGTGATGCTGAAACGTGTGTGGAAACGCGACGGATCGAGCCTTCGCACGATCTTGCATCGTGGTTGTCTCGTTTGCAAATTTTCGATCGGGATTTAAGTCCGGAACACAAAATTAATAAAGCGTCCATTTGCACAAATGGATTGCTTCTTTTTGCCAATACTTCTTTGATATGGAAATATTTTACGATATGGTCGCTGCTCGCGAACAGAGAACGCTAAAATCACTGTCGAAATTCTACGTTGCGACAGTCACGGTGGGATACGAAAGTTTATAAGACGAGTCGTCTATTCTTGTATCTAGTCAATGGTAACATGTTCGAGACGATTTGTCGAATGCGTTAAAGTGCGTGACAATTCTGCATGTTTTGTTTAAAGTACTGTGTACGCGATAGAACAGCTCGTTTTCACTGTACGACGAATAGAAAGTCGATCGATCAATCAGAGTGCGGTAAACGAAGTTTCTGGATCATTCGGTTGACCGTTTTATTAAATGGCGTAATAAAGATTCGTGGTTAGATATCGGGTTGTTGTTACTTTACGAAGTTGGTCATTAACAGCGATGTAGGGTGGAATGCACGATATTCGGAACAATGTAACTCGATTATACGCGTGCCTCGAATTGCAGCATGGATACGCGCTGATCTGTAACATATTTACAAGCCGACGGTTGTTCAGAAATACGAGACGTTAACAAAATGATTGGGAGAAAAGAACGCGCTTGTGAAAATCACAAAGAATTTATAAGAAAGTTGATGACCATTAGATCCGCCTGGTCGGATTTGAATCCGTCGGTGCAACGATCTTGACCTAGATTTCTTTCACATTTGACGATTTGAATAATATTTTTATTATTTCTGATACGTGTTCCGACGTTTCCTTTCGTTATTTGTAGTATAATAATTAAAAATAATGTTCGAGTAGAAACTCGTTTATAAAAGGCACAAGAGAGTGCCATTTTCTAATGAAATTGAAAGTTGCGGTTCTTGTATTCGGTGGATAATGCAGAGAAGTTTAACCGACGTTACTCATAGTCGGTAAAACAGTAATCCGGCGCAGAAAATTAACAAACACGACGAAATGAAATGATCGAGGTGATCTTACCGAGCGTGAAACATAATCGTAACGAAAATGATTTTTTTTTTATTCATTGCACGATTACGAGTACCTTGAAATAAACGCTAAGGTTTACAACACGTTGTAATGCTTGGAAAAAATTTTCCATAGCTTGCGCAACACTTGTTAGCACAATTGTTAACAGGCAGAGAAACTATTAATAATCTTCGTATTAAATTAAATAATTTCAAATTAAATCAATTAAGTAAACGCCACCGCTGTTACAGTAATTTAATTTCTATAGAGATACGTTTCAAACCTTGAGAAGATTCATCGTAACAATCGGTACAAATTTTGTGAGTCTAATTCTTAATTTATTCATAAACGTAGATTTAAAATAATCATTATCTTCATATTTTCAATTAAAAATCTACAGTCTACAGTTTACTAAAACTCTATCATATTTTTCTACGATCAAACATTCCTGATATTATAAAGCAATAAATATGTACCTCAATCAATTACAATATTCCTTATTTTGCATGTCCATCGTTAAAAAGATTGCAACGGTAAACTATAATCAAAAAAATGTTTCTTCCTTTTTGCATCGGTCGATTAAAGATTTACATGAATTCTTACATCGTCGATCGTTCTGGATGATTAAAAATTATGATAGATTTAACCACAGTCAACCATAGCCATCAACCACCAAGCTACAATTATAAAAAATATTTAATCAAAAAATTGAATTGCCGTAATTGCAAATCGAAGAAACGATCAGAGAACCGAAGTGGGGGAAGATATGACATCACTGAAGCGTGAACAGGAAGATGAGCGACTTTCGCCTAATTGATAAAACGTGTCGTGTCGCGAGACCAACTCATTTCTCTCAATTTGTGAATTAAACGGAACCGCGTCTTAAATAAATCGATACGCATACTCGATAATCGGCGGATGCGTTTCTCTTGAATTAACGAGTCTATCACATTTGCAAACTCTTGACTACAGTAATTGGTATCGTTTCATAGATATTCGCTTGTACAGCGTGCTCATTTATTCTCCGGTAACGAACTACTCATATAAGTTATACGATACTTAAGATACTGAACAGATACGTTAAGTGTCGTGCGTTTTGCATATCACATTTAACGAACTTATCAAAATTCAACAGATTGGCTGTAATAATTACATCGTTTCACGAACTGACATCGAATAGATCGGTATCGCGTTAAAAAGGATATAAATGGAATCGACGTCTATGTAACATTACGTCTGACATCGATTGACCTACAAAATTTCTTCCAAAGCAAAAGGATTTCGTAATCTCCAACACGCCACCAGTCTTAATTACTTCGTTAATAGTAAAAGTAGCGAGGAATTCTTGCCAGAGAAATGTCAAGGTTCACTAGCCCTCGTTTCTAGATTTACCGCATGAATCACCGATTTCCTTGCACGATGGCACTTCGAACTTGACCTTATTACAAGCGTTTACGCTCGGTACATTTTAATTCAATTTCTCCATGTGAGTCCCACGATTTATTATCTCACAACATGCAACTAACTTGTTAGCGAAATTAAGAAAGAAAAGTATTGTGGTAACTTGGCTTAATAGACTCTAACCGAGATTCGCCGCGTCTGGATGGATTATAGCCAGAATCCCCTAAGCTTTGATCTACCGACTTTTATGTCAATTTTCATGGACTACAAATCATCCGTATTCGAATCTACGACTCTAATATTGTATCAAATTGTACGGAACCAAGACAAATTCTATAACTCAGAATATGCCAAAATTACAATATTACGCATCGCATTACAATAATTTACTCCATTAAAATAATTGGTAACAAATTTCTATCGTAAAACCTAAAGAACTCTGACAAATAAAATCTGTTCTCCAGTTAAGAGAAAATAGATGCGTACAAAATCCACAATACATTCGTTTCTTTTCCCAACTCAACGACATAATATAACCAATGCATCGCGAGACAAATCGCTCCACATGTGTCCACCGTGAACTCGTGTACTTATATGTCAATAAACGTCAATTTTTCCTAACGGTATCAGCCTGGTTCGGTCAATCATCTCGGACGTCGTACCGTGAGACGAAACGGTTCCGTGTACCACGACACGAACGCGAAATCGGTGCTCGCGGCACAAGAACGCGGCACGCGTGCAGTCGAAAGCGCATCGCGGCCGATGCACGTGCACCGTACCGAGGAAGTAAGCCGCGTCGACCGGCCGACGTCACGTGCCGTTCCAAACGGAAATTGTCGGACCGCGATTTCAGGAATTAAACCAACTACGCAGATCGTCTGGTATAATGCCGGAAAATGACGCGTGCAACTTGTCGATTCATCCATCGCGAACGTTTTCGAGGCTTTGGAAATCGCGTTACCGTGTTCCTGGATCGGGTCGACGACCGAGACGGAAAGGAACTGACGTTAATTTCTCCTTTCCTTCGACCATCCATCGGGATGCTATCCTTGAGCACTGTTATCGGGTAAAAATAGAACGCAACTACGTGGAATACTTAACGAGGGTTTAATTATGTACTAGAAGAGAAGATTATGGAAGCGATGAACAGGAAGAGTTTTTGATATCTTGTTATGGTGTTGGCGTAATTAGCGGATACCGAGATTTAATGAGATAAAGAAGAGTGTATCAGATAATATTAATAACGTGTTTATAGTACATTAAATCGAGGGGAATACGCGTAGCGTACGAAATTAAGTTTGATAGAATTAAGTACGTTATCACGGGAATTATCTTGATCAAATTGAATATTACATTTCAATTAAAAGAATTATTCGCACGTTGGAATGTGTATGATTCAATTTACCGAACAGTTTAACTTAATTGCATTTATCTTTTCCCATTTCGTTTTTCCACGCGGAACACGGAAGCAACGTGTCGCGTTATTCGTGCTCGTCGCAGGTTTTTATCCCATGAACGAGCAAAAACCGCTGCCTTGCAAGCAGATTTCGTGTCATTAAGGCGCCAGGAAGCACCTTCGAGTTGAGCAATCTGTTCCATTATCACGCTTCGATGACGCCTTTAATTGGACACGAACAACCGAATTCGTTGGTAATTAAAACCAAATCTGCATTCGATCGGTCTCTACTTTCGCGATACGATTACTAGCATCTGCCTCTTGTCCAAGGAATATTCTTTCAGTTTCTGATGCACACGCCACTCGCTTACGTAAAAAAATAACTTTCTTTTCGATCACGAATCACGCTCGAGTTACGTAAAACGAAGTTTCTTCGATTTCGATATTTACCTTAAATGGGAAACAAATATTGCACTGAAATTGTAGCGAACAATCCAATGGATCGTACGATTAATGACACGAGTTCTAATTTCTGTATCACGTATTCAACAACCTACAAAGACGCTGTTCCAAGCCGTACAATCATTTACCAAACCATCAAACATCGAACGACAGGAAAACTTTGCAAAACATAAAACTCCGTACGCAACTCATCATTAATGACCGAATCAAATTTATACATATTTCATGATACAGGTTTCCAGATTTTGCAAAACCGTGAATCGACAAATAAGACGAACGATCATGACGGTGTATACGATCATACCGTTCTATCACCGATTGGATCGATCGGATCGAGCCGACTTAATGACGCGGACGCTACTTTTAAATCGTTCCGCCAGTGTGGCCATATCGAGGGGCTGCGGCGTGGGTCGTCGCGCGTGATCGCCGTTTACATAAAGGGTACGCGGACGACCGCAAGAGGAAGAAGCGAGACAAAAAGCGAGAACGCGAGAAAAAAACACGAGCTACAAGCGCCGCGCAGGTGAGCGTGGGCCGCTCATGGCCAAACGACGCGTAGGCCTCACCTGCGGCAATCTTGTTTCAGGAAATGCGCCATCGCATCGTGTTCGGTATCGGTATCGCGTTGCACCACCAAATGCAACACCAGTCGTGGAAAATTTAATGAAAATCATGAAATCATCGGTTCGTGGTACGATCTACAATTGGGGTTCAATATTTGTCTCTTCTGCGATGAAATTAATTTTGGAGCTGTAGCTTATAGTTTAAATTAGCTTCGAATTTTTGCTCTACATTGCGAAGAAAACAAAATACAAATGTTATATAGTTTATTTAGTTGCTCGCAATTAAATGAAATCTCGAAAGGATATTGAAAGAGAAATTTTAAATCGTAGAAGATAGATGATTTTTAAAACGTTTCAACGAATAAGTTAATGCGAGTTGTAGCTGGTATTAGGTTCGGAAATTAGACGATTTGTTTCATTTAATGTACAGCGTCGTAGAATGGTAATTATGGTCGATGTATTATGTATTACGTATGTTAGGAATGCTTGTCTATCTGACAGAGGCGTGGTGAATAAGAATGAATAGAATTTTTTTCTTCCCTGCAACGTACCGAATTCCTTAAAAAGAAGTTACACATTCTAAGCGTTTGTGCTCTATTTGTAGAATACGAGAAACAAAAGACAATCCCAGGCTTATAAATGTCAATCTTCCCGGAGTGAAGAGTGAATAGAAATTACGTACTCAACGAATCAAGCCGGTATTCAACAGGTGAAATGCATTCGACAGTCGTTCCAACGAAATAGGAATACAAATATTTGCTAATCTACACCGCAGGTTGTAAATAATCGTGACGTCTTCTCCCGAGAATATCGTCAACGAAATTTATCGCGTTTAAAGTAACGACAAGAGATATCGAGATCCCCAATGTTTAATCAACGTTTTATCGACTAAAGAGAAAAATCGACCGTCACTGTCACCGCTTTTCACGGTTTTTTAATGATTCTACGTGCACGGCCTTTAATAAGATCGAAACTCACGCGTATCCTCGATGCGGTGGACGCTTTCATAATCAGTCGATGACTAACAACGTATCGGTACCGTGCATGGCATGTCGATGACGTAAGTACACGACAAACACTTTGCATGTGCCGGCGCCACATGTAAAGCACCTTAATGCCATGAAGCATTAAAGCCACCAGAACGGTCAGCAAACGGTCGTAAATCAACGCTTTCGCGAAATACACCGGACATTTCTAACGACAGATGAAAGTTTCGTAAAGTATTACGCCTGCTCCATCGACCTTCCCTCACAATATTGAGAATTTATCGGGAAACGCATCCGTGAAGAATCCAGCCAGAAATTCCATCGCGATAAATTTCGAATTCAATCGCGTACACCTCGTGGCTTGCACTCGAATGACATTCCCACGGCCAGCTGAATGCGCCTAACAAGGAACGATAAATTCTGCCCGCGTGTGCAAACGACAATCAAGTACCACACGTTTTACCGGTGTGTTTTAACATGGTTTCTCTTGTCCCTCGAAAGCAACGGAGACAATGAGCCAACGTCATTCGGCTTCCCGATCCACCGTTCGCGTCTGTCAGAATTTTTGATGGACACAATGGTTTGAGAATACGATTATCTCACAGCGAACTTCCTACGTTTCTTCTTTCCGAGTCGATTTTAAACAAGAAATTTCTTCGAATGGAAAGCATTTGTTTCCAAGAGTTTGGTAACGAAGACCGATTCTTTTACCTGATCTACACCGCTGTTGAATGTTCCTTCTTCCCAAATAGGATCGTCCCATCCTCCGGATGATCCGGAAGAGCCCCTGCGACCCGGATCCCACGAGTTTCTCTTTGTATTATCCAAAGAATCCGTGGAGAGCCTTCTCCTGTCGTAGGAGCCTTTTCTGTTAGAAAGCAACGACGCGAGCTTGCCATCTTTTTTCAAATTCCCATTGGATCCCATCAAAAGGTCGCTGCTCATCGTCACGTTCAAATTGCTTCTTAGATTCCCGCTGGATCCAGCCAGGCAGCTCTTCAGGTTCGACGTGCTACTCGCCTTTAGATCATTGTTCGACGAGCTCAGACCTGACTTTAGAGAACTCTGCGACGTTGGGGAAGTCGCGAAAAGACTGGACAAATTATGAGTGTCTCGTCGCGAGGCCGGTCTCTGAAGACTTGTCATCGACTTTGCTACATAATCTCGTCTCAGCGGTGAATTGTAGCTCGATATGGTGTCTTTCTTGAGGCATCCCATTGATCGACCTATAGGATCTCGTCGTAGCGCTGCACCACCTAACGTGGACGTATGAGGATCTTTCTTCGTGTGATTGATAGCGCTCATAGATGATCCCAGAGGATTTTTCCTCAACGTGTTAGGAAAACTGGATGGATGTAACTCTTTCTTCGGTGGCGACATTGGCAGTCCAAGAGAGCCTCTTCTGTTCGGAGATGTTCCCGGATAAACGTCTCGACGACCGAACGAATCTCTCCTGGTTTGGTACGCGTTACCGATAGATCCTCTACGATTCAAGCAGTTCTCCTTCGCATGCTTGCCATGAATGTCGCAACACCTCGAGTCGATCTCCACCTTAACTATCTCCGGGTTGTTCTGTTGTTCCAGCTTCACGTCCCTGAAGAGTGCCTCCAGACGGCGTATCGCTGCCTGTTGGTGCGCGGATGCAGACATGTTGACGACAAGAATAATTGATTTAGCTATACCTCCGATACTTGCTACTTCTATCGCGATCGTTCTGTTGAACTTTGCAATGTTGCAGCTAATTCCTCTGTACGCAGCACGTATATTGAACTTCACCGATGCACAGCATAGCCACCGCTTTCTATCGATCGTAACCTTCCAATCACTTGTTTATACCAGTTCCTACCACGATCTGACAATTTCAACGCGTACGCTTTGCGTGGAAGATCGGAACCTACCGACTATGAAACAGCCTACACTTTGCTCTTCAACGTTACGAACAATGCTGATCGTTCGATAAACAACTTAACGATGATTGTTTTGACTGTTCCAGAATTTCTTATCTTTCGTTCTCGATACGCGAATCTAATCAATTTAACGTAAATCAAGTTCAAATACAGTAGATTGTTTCTTAAATGGCACAAACCTCACTGTCCAATCCGCGGAGAACGGTAACGTTTGACAGCTGCGCGAACGATTTACGGAACGGAAATGTAATCGTGGTTACATGGAAACGCATGTGCGGCGTTACACACGTCCGGTGAGGTACTGGGGAACTCCGTGAGGAGAGAGACCCGAAGGCCTCAAAGGAGCTCTCCATACGGATCCCCACCAGACCGGTGGCATTCGTAAAGTCCAAGTCTCCATATTAGGTCAAACCTTATGGGTTTGTCGCGCAAAACTGCGGGACAACATCGGCACGACCCTGGCGGCCGTCGTAATCGGGTCGAATGCCAACTTACTTTGCCATTCTGAGCTCTACTTTCTTCTCTTTATGGCCTATCTCCCGTGTTCGACGTGTTACACTGTCATCGACACCAGCCGTTTCGTTCCCACTGGCATTCGATGTTCCAGTCGATTGGAAACACGCGTTTGCTCTGGCGTTTTACGAACTTCTGCATTTTATTCCTTGTGTTGATATCGAGGAAACCGGATTTTGTTCGAGACTGTTGAATATTTAATTGTTTTACGCGCGTCTTGTGCCATTTATAGAATTTTATACTTTGGTATCTTGTATGATATTATTTTGTATTATTCTACGGAATATTGTATTTTTTTTCTTTCTTTTTTTTTTTTTATTGTAAGTAGAAAATTGCAATTTAGGTCCACTAGTAAAGTAGTAAAGTAGTTCCTTATCGTTATTAATATTTTTGCGATCTCATTTTTCTCGACTCATCTAATCATAGTAATCACTACCTTCGCTTTATCTGTGACACATTTCATTTCGTTAATCAGTGCAGCGTTTTAATCTCAAGTTCGTCCGAGCTTCTTGATGTTCGCATCGTCGATCTTGTATTTAATAACATCTTGGATTTTGTTCAAAACATACTTGATCGCAGAATAAACCGGACACCGGAGAACGTTCTCCAATTGTATCAGAATTATGTACATCGAATTCTCGAAATGTTCGATTTAAACCAAGAATTTATGAATATTGAGAACCGACCTGTGTTCTTGGTACATGGATGAACTCATTCGTATGTTTTTCTTTTTTTGTACCTCATGGTTGGTATTCTGGCTGAGAAAGGCTCTGCCTTTAGCAGACGAAAGGAAAAAAAGATGTTTATTGGCCATTACTAGGAACGAAAACGTCGGTGAGTCACAGTTAACCGTGGTAAATATAACACCATACTTTACTGTTTCGCGAAAAGATTTTACATCCAGAGCGGTGTAACGATAATTATTAAAATATATTTCGATCGGAAATTTAATTAAGTTCCTAAAAAAAAAAAATTAATTTCGAGATATCATTAATCATCGACCACTTGGAAATCTCATTAATGAAAAGTGAGAAAGCTATGTCGGTAAGCTCATTCACGATTTCACGCGCTGACATTCTTAATTAATCCCTGTATTGCCAACGATAAGCGCTAATAGAGCACTGGTATTTGTAGAAACAGGCTTCAATGCATGCAACGAGATGGAGCTGCAATTCTATTCCACATTCTATGTACACTCGACACATATTCGGTATCCAGAGCGAACGACGTAAACATATCGATCAATAAGAACGAAAATGGTACCAATCTTACTCGATCTTTCATTTTTTGTCGTAGAACTTCAATTATATATATAAAATAAAATTAAAAGTTCTCAAATTTTTATTGTAATAGTAAAAAAAAAAAACAAAAATGAATAGAAACAACGTAAGAATTTTATGGTACCAATTTCATCTCTAAATGGCACTTAGTTCCTAGTTCGCAGACTAAATTTCGTCGGACCAGAACTAAATTATAGTAAACATAATTGGACATTAAACACGAATACTAACGAGCACGTGTCATTATTAAGTTACTAGGCTTCTCTTGGACACCCACATGGCTTTCGATTCCAGTTCACCTTGACGGTCGAAGGTGTATCACGCTTTTAATTCAAGTAGGAAAAGGTGTACCCTTTCGGAAAAGTGACACGCCAGCAGGTGTCCAGTTTCCAGCGGAACATATGACAATTGTGGCAATTTATCAAAGAGTATAGCATGTTTTCCTTGGACACGGCTACATTTCGTTCCTCGAATAAAACAGCTCGAATAACCATGAATTTTTGAGCGAAGCAAACTCGGCACGGTTAACTCCTTAGATAGGCAACAAACGTTACATAGTATGATTATTAAATCACAGCTGCGATATGTTTCATTAATATGTTAATTCTGCTCTGTAGATTACATCATAGGATAATCGTGAATATTAAAATCGGAATTTGTCACAGAGTCATCGCCAAGTTTGCAGCTCGGCAAAAATCTGAGAAAACCGCGTTCGCCTACGCGGAACAACCATTTTCGTTAACGTTGCGACGCGTCTTCTAATTGTGCAAAGTAAAGAGGCATTGGTGCGCGACTGCACGTCGATTTGCATCCTCTAACTGCGTCATCGCGTAACATAAACCAGCGACGATCAGGAATGAGCATTAGAATTTCGAGTGTGGGCGCTTGGACCTTGCCGGGGAGTGTGCCACGAGTACATCGCGGTGTTCGTCTTTGAAAATAAGAAACTACAAAGAAAATTATCCTTTGCAATGATTCTAGCTTATCTACAAATTCTCCTTGTGAAAAATCGTAGCAAAGAAGATTTTGGAACTCTGTTAAAAAAAAAGAAAAAAAAAACAAGTAAAAACATAAGTCGGTTCGACTGTGATGCACTTCTTGCAGCCTTTGAAATTAAAAGATGAAACAGTTTGATAACCACACATTTTAATTAATACACATTTCACTCCCACGCAACGTGATTTGTTTTATCTAAAGTATGCGCGGCAAGCACGTCCACCGATGTCGTAAGACTTCTGTGCTTAAAAGTAAATCTAATATGGATCGATGAACCGGTTCGTCCGCGATACTGGAATCAGACAAAACAGGCCGTGACCTATTGGCGCGTCCAAAGAGAGACAACGCTGCCAGCAGCTGTTGGCCATCGCGACGATCACGTACGGGGCCATAAAGTAGAATCAGAGTTGCATCTATGCGCGGTTTTTAATGGACACCTGGTGGTGCACCTGGTCTGACGTTGTCGCAGTTCCGCGAAACGCTCGTGTTGCATAATCGAATCTTATTGACATCGCGATTCTAACTGCGGAATGACTAATCGATGGAGTAGCGGAACAATTAAAGCAGAAAATTTGTGTTAACGATAAAGCGACGATCAATTTTTTTCCCATCGTTCCATCCGAATTATATAAAGGTCGGGTTTAAATATAAAAATTTTTTCGAATCGTAATGTTAAGTTACGCGATTAATTTAATGCGGAAGGATGTTCTCTTTGTCGAGCTAAACGATGATGTAACGCGCCTCGTGAACAGATTCAAGTACCGAATAATTATTACGATGATTGCATGCAATTCCATTGCTCAACAAACACTCTTCGACACCGTTCGTGATTATGATAATTGCCACGCGAATTTTACCAATTCTTCTCTATTCTTAGTTTTTGCGTCGATGACGAAGAGGCACAATTTTACATTGAAATGTAAAATAATATGACGTCAACGACGCGTTATCTTTGCGAATCTTCAACAACGGAAACATGCTACAGATACTCGTGGAAGTTATTTTAATACGTGTAACGACTTGCACCGATTACATCACTGGCGAACTTTCCGGAAAAGGATTCGACATAGTTGACCGAGGATAAGGGTAGGGAGAAGTTATGCGATCAACGGCTAATTGCGTCGATTAAAGCGTCTAATTGGCAATTCCTCGATTAAACCGATCGATGATTACGGGAATTAGAGTCGATCTGGACTTGTAAGACCGCGAACGAGGTTTCTCGGAATGCCTGACACAGTAATTTTCCAAATTTTATCCCAAACACTTTCACCGGTTGATCACCCATTAATTTGCGTTACAACGTGACATATTGGTATGACATTTCAGAAAATTATAGATAAAAGTAGTCGAATACCAGGTATCTTAAAAAAGAATTCCTTTTACGATCCGCAATAAAGCTTTTGAGACATAATCCCGAATTACTTGTTCCTGACTACACAAAAACTAGATATAAGGTAATAAGGTAATAACCTATTTTGATATGCAATATTTGCAACGATTCGTAAAAAATTGTTGTTGAGCCAGTTTTTCCGGTGCATTACGAGTTCAATCATAAACGGGTCACGAATTTGTACGAGTATCTATGGCAATAAGGAAAGATTGATAGAAAGTTGGACGTTAATTCGATTCTTTTTCAATTATCAGATCGCAATTTAGTGTTGCAATAAAAGTATGGCGGAACACCTGTTGTGAGGCAACAAATGTGATTTCTATTTTATGGAATTATTAATTACGAATGAATATTCGAAACTTCAAATTGATGTAGAAAAAGAAAAAAAAGAAAAATTTACGAACACTTTAAATCGTCACGACACGCTTGTTTGCAATTTCACGAGTTAAGAACAAATTTCATGGCTCGTACAAGCGTCCTTATCAACAACGTGTTTGCAATCAACTCTTGATAAGCGTGTAAAGTATGAAGAATGAAGAATGATTAAAACATGGACGCAGTGAAGCGTTAAACGTTCAAGTTCCTTGACTTAGAACAAAGTAACTATTTAATACTGCTGGTAGGATCGTTGTTAACTTACTTCGAGCATCGTAACACGTATTTTGTCTCACTGTTCGTTCGTGGTAATCGTAAATTAATTGTATCGTTACGACGGCTCGTAAAACCATCGAGGTTATAAAAGCGGTGATGAGTTACTTCCCGCGGATCTCGCGTATTCAGTACAATAATCGTAGGTGATTTTATTGACTTACCTTTACCGGCTTGAGGACGTCGTAATGACTCTCCTGTGCTCTGGAGTCATAAGTGTTGCCCAATGCTGAATTCTGTCTCCTGTAAAGATTACATTCGATGAAATATCGACAAATTGTTTTCCTTTAAGCACTATACTTAAAAAAGACTAAAATTACTACATTACATTACCTATAAGAGTTTTAATTATATACCCTACACAAGAATTTCAACGTCTGTGCAATTTAACTTCCATTCTAAATTAATTCGTATTCGACCATAACTTTTTTTTTTCTTTTTTTTCTTTTTTTTTTATATAAAAATAGCACAAAAAAGCGAAATACTTACACTACAGGCTCAGTTCCATTGATCGTAGGCTTCGGTGACTGGATACCAGATCGAGCAGGCGTACTCGTGTGAACAGGTGAAGGCCCTTTACTTCCCAAAGGTTGCTTTATACTGTAAACGTAAAAGATAACAAACGATCAGTCCCAACTATGAACGGTGATCTACAAATCGTCGCGTATCACGTGTAATTGCTTGCCGGTTTTTTTAAAGGTATCCGTAACCGCTAAATTGATAAATTACACGTTCGACACAGGTGCTGTTTACGCGAAATTTCGACATCGTTCAGAGTGGCTATTTGGCATCGAAGAATACTGTTGTTCCGGTATTGGCAAACGTTTAGAGGGTCACCGGCAATCAAGATTTCCTTTGGAATATCATCAACAGGGGACGATAGGGGTTAGAAAGGTTACGCGAGACACTAGTCATTACTCAAGCAGGACGTGATTTATGGAAACAAGGTATCCCGCATCCTTTATAAGAGAGAACAAATGTACGCTTTGTTCTCAATTCGCGGAAAACGCAAATAAAAATTGTTTCATGTTTGCACGTTCAATATGAGAAAATAGTAGAGAGCAAAGATTATTATTAAGCTAATTTAGCCTTAATTTTGTGAAAAGGTTTCAGACTACTAAAAAACTACTAAAAAAAAATGTAAATATTTCATACGCTTAAGGAAGGATGTATACAAAACAAAACTCGTTTCGTTTTTTTCGATAGTCGCGAGAACAAACCTTACAGAATTTACAAACATTTTCTAAGTCACTGTTAAACCATTCCTATCCAACTAATACTCGATTTCCTGCTTCGTGTTCCCCTGTACCGTGGAATTGCGTTTCACTGTAATTCGTCGATACAAGACCGGAAATATTCTCCTAGCATCTATCGATGTACAAAATTTAGTACTTCGTTTTCGGTCACAGTCGTCGCTCCANATCTACAAATCGTCGCGTATCACGTGTAATTGCTTGCCGGTTTTTTTAAAGGTATCCGTAACCGCTAAATTGATAAATTACACGTTCGACACAGGTGCTGTTTACGCGAAATTTCGACATCGTTCAGAGTGGCTATTTGGCATCGAAGAATACTGTTGTTCCGGTATTGGCAAACGTTTAGAGGGTCACCGGCAATCAAGATTTCCTTTGGAATATCATCAACAGGGGACGATAGGGGTTAGAAAGGTTACGCGAGACACTAGTCATTACTCAAGCAGGACGTGATTTATGGAAACAAGGTATCCCGCATCCTTTATAAGAGAGAACAAATGTACGCTTTGTTCTCAATTCGCGGAAAACGCAAATAAAAATTGTTTCATGTTTGCACGTTCAATATGAGAAAATAGTAGAGAGCAAAGATTATTATTAAGCTAATTTAGCCTTAATTTTGTGAAAAGGTTTCAGACTACTAAAAAACTACTAAAAAAAAATGTAAATATTTCATACGCTTAAGGAAGGATGTATACAAAACAAAACTCGTTTCGTTTTTTTCGATAGTCGCGAGAACAAACCTTACAGAATTTACAAACATTTTCTAAGTCACTGTTAAACCATTCCTATCCAACTAATACTCGATTTCCTGCTTCGTGTTCCCCTGTACCGTGGAATTGCGTTTCACTGTAATTCGTCGATACAAGACCGGAAATATTCTCCTAGCATCTATCGATGTACAAAATTTAGTACTTCGTTTTCGGTCACAGTCGTCGCTCCAAGAATCAACACGCGTGCCAGTGTCGATTGCCTGACGGGAACTGGAAGCGGAAACTGTTCATAATTCAGCGTCGCATTTTAAATGAACGACATTGAGACAGCGAGACAATCTAAAGAGGAGCTACCCATTTAGATGCTAAAATTCTACGCAACGAACGACAGGCACGCCAAAAGACGTATCAAAAAATCGGACGGTACTTTTAAACCGATATTTAAAAATAGACAATGAGAACACTTGTACACAGCCTACACCTCTATGCGTTAAAAAATATTTACTCATGTACCGATTGACACAAGGCGGCGCGGAACCGGTGCTCCTCAGGCTGCACGTGCTACTATGGCTGTTCTGTTTCGTATAAACCGGCCGATTGCTCGGAGTCGAGCTGACACGCTCGGCAATCCGGAATCGCGGTATCGTCGGCTTGTGATAGATCATCGTTTCAAATGTTCGCACAGAAGACAGTCTGCCAACGCTTCGTCGTCGAACGAAAACTCACACTCTCATTTCAGGTCGATTCGTCGACCGTGACACGAGGAACGAGGGCGAACACGGTCGCAACTAATACCAATTCCTTGTCGTCGTCGTCGTCGTCTAATTGCAAAAACGACCACCACTGTACACCTGGACGAACTTGGACGACGAAACTTCTCGGACCACGTAGCCGGTCGCGAAACGATCGGTTCGCAGCGATTTGACCGCGTCGGAAGGCACGGAATTCGAAGTGCTCGTGTCTTATTTAGGGAGCGTGATTAAGGACCGAACGGAATGTCGAGATCGCGACGAACCACCCGTATCTGTGTGTCTATACGTCTGTTTGTCACTGTGAATGCCGCGTTGCAGCCGCACAACGGGGAACGATGCTGCTGCGGAGGAAGCCTGGCGTGGAGTATCGAGGGAGCCAAGCGGTGGCTACGATTTCGCCCGCCAGCGGCATTAGACTCGACTGCCCGTCGACTGAGTCCGCTCGTAATAACAAAGCGTATCGGCGACCTATCAGAGGCTGCTTTGATTCCCGCGGCCCTGCTTCACGTTCGTGTGTACACACGCGGTCTACGATCAGCTGTGGTCACAACACAGCGATGGAAACATGCAAACGCGAGCATTCGAAGAAACGTTTCGCGGATTTGTTTATATGGCGGCACTGAGAGCGAAGTTCGAACGAAACGTGGTGTGGGATCGTTTGGCCTTTGTGTTCGGGCTGGTCGCTTTCTGACGGGGCAAATTTTGCGGTTGTCTTGTCGCGAGAGTTCGATTGATTTGATGTCTGTTTGGTAGGGATTTTGATTGCTGTACGATTTAGGAAGTTTCTCTCAATTTTGAATGTACGAAATGGAAAACGTTGAACAAGTATAAAATATATTTTGCACGATCGCTTGGAGAACATTGCCACATATGTGAATGTTATTTTTTTTTACACATTTTTACTATTTATTTCTCCATTTCTTTCTTTCTTTATTTTTCTTGATTAATAAGATATAATTGAAGCAAAAATTGAATCATTCTGTTGTAATTTGAGAAAAAGGAAACGTCCTTCAAGATGTTAATAGACAGCAGAGTATGGAATTATGGAATTAGAATAATTCTCGAAAGCGATAAGATTCCTACTTCGATGAGGAGAAAAAATATGAAGCAGTTATAACCAATATGCGTTTGAAATCAAACAACGAAACTAAAAAGAATGTTATCACTCGGAGCATTGTTAGTGTCCTGGTGTATACTAATTTACTGATAAATCGAAAGCTTCCGATATATCTTTCGTCGGAATTCATTGAAACTAAAAAGTGCCACGGAAGAAGGCAAATGATCACCTTTTGAAGGAATCACGACAAGGAACATCTGGCAGATGCGGTGGTCCAAAAATCGACGAGACAACCGACGTAGCACAGTTATTTCTCGAGTTTGAAACGACACGCGTTTCTACTTTTCCGCGCACGGTGAGGTATCTTGCGCACGAGGTATAATGAATTTCACAACAGGTTGAACGCAGTGCCATACTTTCTGCCGTACACCAACGTGCGAATACCTATAAATTCTCAAACGTCACCGTGATCGCGAACAAATTCTTTGCTTTCTTAAGTTATGCGCGCTAAACAATTTTTCTTCATTTTTTTTTACTCTCCTTAAGTTTATTCGATTTGCAACATTATCGTTTCAAAAGAGAGAAACAGAAAAACGCCTTGTACGACTGCAACGGATTTAATTCTAAAAATGATTTTTCAGCATACGCGATGCCATTAAACTCCAATGGCATTAAACCCCGATTTCATAACGAAGTACAATTAAAAACAAACTATTACGAAAGAATGGGACACCCTCGTTCTGTCACAAACTACACCTGCAATCGGTTCACCTTGAACCAAAGCGAATTAACCTACTCCCGATGTACTTTTCCACGTAGAACGTTTACAACACCTGCTATTATTCGATGCTAACGAGGCGCCTTAATTCGAGATGGACGCTCATTCCGCGATTCCTCCTGTTTCAATCGGTCGAGCCTCGAACAAAGCCACGTCTGTGACCAATCTCGGCCGGTCACGCGTACCAATTAAGCGTTGCATCTCGCCGAGGCACGCGCAAGTAGGTGGACGTATGATCGTTTGCTGGCACAAAGTCGAGAATCGAGAAAACGTGGCGACCATAGCCAAGAAAATCCTCGAATGACTGGCACTGTCGTCGATCTTCACGGAGAAAGCAACGTCCGTGACAATCGCGCGCTGACTGCTCGACAGCTCGAACGAATCGAGAACGTGCGTGCGAGACATTCGCAAATTTCATCTTTCTACGCTAAATCCGTCTTCCGACGTATTTAACTTCGTTCCCTCGCGATTCATTCGGTTGACTCTGGCTGCCAGAGTTATTTGAGTTAGCTATTTTACTTGTCTTGCATAATTTGTACATTTCGAAGATATTAATAAAGGGTATCGTAGAAAGAAAAAAAAAATATGAGTTTGATAGATTTTTTTTTTCTCGTGCAGGAATTATAATGGTTAATAATAACGCGGTTTCGAGGAACGCGAATAAGGGGAATATTTCTCTAATTATAAAGTGCAATAACGTGTGGCCATTTAAAGGGATTCACTGGAAAGAATCAAGTACAGTGAATCATTGAGAATGACCTCGTTTGTTGAACCTGTTGAAGGATCAAGGACTCTCGTACGCCCCTTATTTCAGCGACCGAGAAACGTAAAGTTCTCCGTTTAAATACGCTCATATTTTATGGTTAACGAAGTACCAGGCACTCGAAACTCCTTTGGTCTGCACTAATTCCTCGACTTACGCCGTAGACGTGTCAGCGTGATTGCTAACCAGTCTCGTTAGTACGTCTACAAATGTGTATCGAAAGAGAGTATCATTAAAAACTATCAACTCGACTTTAATTGAGTGTAAATATATTTTACGCTTTTCTTTTTCACCATTTTTTATTCGATATCTTTGGACGGTTTTTGTCTATCGAAGTCGAGAAAACTGAGGAAAAAAAAAAAAACTTCATCTACGCACTTGTTATACGTTCGATATTATTCTCTTAATCGCAAGACAATGTTTATTGATTCTCTACAAGCGCTCGGTCGGAATTAATTTAATTGTAGATACGTCGAACGATCTTCTTAATGGTTGAGTCATTCGAACGTCTTTCAAAAAGACGAGGTAAGACCTCCCGTGAATACGGTCCCACGATCGCGTGTCCCTTCCAGACGAATGATTGCACGATATAGCAGATAAGAGAAGCTTTGAGTCAGCATTGTGACACTGAATCTCAGAATTACCTTCATCAACAGCAAGAGCAAACAAAGGGGAAAACGATACGAAGTCGGTGATGCTCTCTCTTCTGCCTATTCATCCTGTTCCATTTTCTAATTCAAAAGTCTGCCATTTTCGAGAAGCAGTTTATTATTTTGCTGGAATAATTGAATTATTAATATTTAATGTTCATATCGAATGGATGTTAAATAACAACATCCTTCGTCGTTTACAACTCGAGTGACCGTGCTGTCTTCTGTAATACGACACTATTTGCACATGCATAAGAACACGAGTCTGATCACCGCAAAGTTCGTCACAGTTGCAACCACTATATTGTCGCTTCTGGGCCCGGTTAAACTTTATGCACAAGCGGTTCGGGATAATTAGCATTTTGCAGACCGAGCATGCCTCTTAGACACCACCGGTGTCTGGTATTTCGTTCCATCTGCATCTGCACTTAATTTTGCTTAAACGAATTCCACGCTGATAGAGCTCAAATTGCGCTTCGCCTACATCTGGTTAAATTTCATTTTCACGAACTGTCTTAAAAACGAAAGCAATTTTAATTTAATTATCAATCACGCACGAATTTCAAAACGCCGAAATTATTCGCCAAACGTTTTCGAAACAACGAACATTCGTGCAGGAAAATCTAACTTCCATCTTATTAACGGAGGGTATTTAAATTGCTAAAGAAAAGAAAACAAAAGAAAAAAAGGAGAAAAAAAAAGAAAAAAAATGTCTAGACGGAACATTAGAAATTTTCACGTTCATCTGCGTTTTATGAGGAACCGGTATACGCGAATGAGACAATGAGACCATAAATATGCAGAACGAAACCATGAAGCGAGAATCGTCGATGGGGCCCAACCAATGACGAAGCTGTACGGTCACGATTTCCCTATGACAACGTCCACGTACTATTCTTATACATCCGGTATCCGGACTCCGAACAATGTCAACGGTCGGTGCCAATGAACCGTATTTGAATTCCACTTTCATTTCTTTGACGCACCGATACCGTGAACTACCTCTTTCTCGTCGACGTCATTGAAAGTTATTTAGGTTACGAAACCACGTAAACGGTTGCAAAATGTAAGATAAAAGGTAGGAAATTGCACCTTCCGACTCGCAATAAAACAAACACGGCGTGTCGGTAAAACAGGCAGCTGGTCGTTATTGTTTATTTTGTTCTTGATTTTATGCGAACGGCGTAAAAATGTGTTGAAAGTATAGTGTATTAAATACGGTTGTTTATAACGTACACGTATACCTTGATATATATCGTTGTTTCGAAGAAGGAAATGAGATAGAGTACCGTTCATAGAAAGTTCACGAACTCGACGTTTAAACACCGTTTTAGTTATTATCACCGGATGCCACCGATATGCCTTTACAGAAAAGATACATTGCACTTGACATCTCGGGACGGTGATAATTTTAGCTCGTTACACGACATTTACGAAGATACAGTCGGGTCCGTTTATTCGTTCGTGAAAAGGAATGTGCACGACACTCACGAAAGATGACTTCCTGTCGCTACTGATTTGTCTAACGTTCAGCTGCCTGTGTACACGGTCGTGGGAAAACAGAGTATCGTTACAGTCGGTAACTTTAAAAAAAAAAAAGTCATTCGCGATTTGTTCTTTTCCAGTGGAGTACGAATAGGTTAAATTCAGAATTGAAAAGAAAACAGATATTTTTAAAATTAATACCTCGTTCTTTAAGATTCTTCGAACGTTAACATCCCTATGAACTGTTACTTTTTAGCACTCTATAGTTAGTCAAGAAAACGCAACTCAAATAAAAAAAAAAA
>SMSQ01018520.1:0-18930 GCA_019453375.1 Ctenoplectra terminalis
TATTCCGATACTTCCCGCTATCACTCTACATTGCTCGCATAATTCACCGCAAATGTTGGGCTGTATCTGTGTCACGCGATTGTCGCGTAAATCGAATACGATCCGCACAGCTCGAGGCTTTAACCAATCACGGGAATGCCAGAAACATAATGAGCCTGAAAGTGTTTTATGATACGTGTGTCGATTATATCGATCGAGTATACCTGTGTATAGGAATCCGTATTCGAGCTGTATTGCGTTTTCATCGAATGCGTTAGGTTGCAGTGCTGACCATTTCGAGATACGCGATACGTAGTCCAATAAAAGGATTTGACAAGATATCGAGAGACAAATACAGAGGTGAATCCTGCTTATCTGGTATCATTGTGCTCTGGCCAGCTCAATGGTATAACAGGTACCACCTGATACTACTAACACAGAATATACTATCGACAGCATGTTGATTAATATTGTTCAGCGTAGTCTATTTTCATTAATCAGAAATTGGGAACTAAAGCTTGAGAATTAGTCAGAATAGGCTGCTACAGGTTTAACGTTTCACTGATTGTTAAAATTGGATACTTTTCTGGGATAAATAATGGTTTGAGATCGTCGCTCCTGTAAAAGCTATTTGCGATAAAATAATTAACACGTTGACTGCCGCTCGCATTTTACGAACGGCCCATGGCGCCAACATGCATTTCTATTTGGCGTAATTAACATGCGATGCATATTAGGTTGAAAAAAATAATATGTATATTTTCCTTGTATTGATAAAATTATTTTTGCACGTTCTGTATGGCATTAATTTCTTCGAACCATTATAATAACAGTGGTATTATTTGAAAATTTATCAGTATCGATATTTACTCTAATTATGTATTTTACTATTGGTCGCGTCGCCGGTCACTCGTAGCCCCCACGGCGGTCAATGTGTTAAGGCGATTGGCATAAAATATTTTGGAAATATTCTATGAGGAATATTAAGACAAAAATTAATCCCTTTCTTTATTTATATCCGACCAAGTTCTCTGCAGCTTGGACCTTTTTGTATATTGTTGGACGACTAGGCCTAGAGCAGATAAGAGCCGCGGACCAACCTTAGTCACGGTAAATATTTGTTCTAAGACGTGTCAGCCGTGCTAAGGGTCGGAGTCTGAATCTGCCTAGGATGGCTCATCTACGCTCTCCATTTCCAAAAGAAAAATTTAATAATATAGTAATAACTAAATGAAATAAATTGTTTTAAATATAAATACATGAGGGTTACATGAGGCCACAGAGGGTTAATAATATTTTATATTGTTAGATTCAGGGGTTACAGAATCGAGTTCAACTTAACCCTCTATAGTCCGAATTTTGTTCGTTTATCGGAGAAAAGAACTACGATTGATTACAGTATTTTGATCGCAAAATTTTTAAAATAATAATTTCTACAGATGGATTGTGGTATCATTACTTAATCTATATACAAATCTATAATGTAATTCGGAAACTATTCAGTCATGTATTTATATTTTTTAACCCTTTTGTGAATAATCACAATTGCCGACGTTGTTTTATATAGTTTGCTTCATCGTCCGATTTTAGTGGCTTTTCTCTAACGAAATTGTAAACTTGAAGCAAACACGAATAGGAAATGTTTCGAACAATAACGATCTCGCTGGGAGAAATATAAATGAGATATAAATATTTTAAGTGAGAATTTGCAGCAGGGTATTGTAATAGTCGGTTACTGACGTAAGGGTTAAGTCTCTTTTTGTTCGCATTCCACTTCACCATTGTACTGTTTCCGAACAGTCTGCTCATAAAAGATGTTAATTCCTATCTCTTATATTAACACTAGAACTACCAGTCAAAATGACTGGTTCGTAATTTCTCATAGAAATTTTATAAATTTACAGTATTTTTAGGGATCTTCTATAATTTTTTGCAAAAAATATGTACAAAGAATTACTACCCTTACTATAAGAATTTTTTCAAACATTCATTATCTTGATTTCTTTGCTACAAATAAATCTATTTTAATCGTAGGTAGTTCTAGCGTTAAAACAAATTTGAACGAGCCTTCACAGAATCACTTGTGGCCAATGACCTAGATGTCGATGCGAAATTAAACACCCATTTAAAAAAAAGACACATACTGTGACTAACTACATTTCTTTCTTTTTTTTTTTTCTTTTTTTCTGTCATAAAAAAATAAGATCGGACTACAAACATGAGAATAGTTACGCGTTGACCAAAATAAAGGAAAGAAAAATTAATACTCGAAGACGTCCACCGAAGTTAACTAAAGTTGATTACATTCTACAGATTTTTATCACCGTAAGATTCACGAATCGTTATAAACACAATGATACAATTCATAAATTCTTGCAGAACGTTAAGCTATAATTCAATCAAAGAATTTTTTCACAGTTCCCATCTCTATAACAAAATAATTCATAACACCTAAAACTTTTCACCGCCGTAATCTCCTTTACGAAACTTTAATTAATCCTCGCGGAAGTTAAATTAAGTTCAATATTTTTAAAAACCATCAAAGAATTATAAAGGAATAACAGAACTGACTCGCCTGATCCATCTTTGTATTTATTACTTCGACCATTTATCACATCAACGTGTAAATTCCACCGAAAGCCCCCACCCCCCCTCCCCCCGACAACTCGAACGAATCAAGAGAAATAAAAAATAATAAAATTGGAAACAGTGTCGGATCAAATGCCTGCCACAAAATCCTCTTTCATCAAAAGTTCTATCAAATCCGGGATTAAACATTTCGCGGATCCGGGAAACGTGCTGCAGCCACCAATGAATCGAAATGGAATCCGCACGATTTTCGACGATACTTGAGGACGGACGAGCTTTACTGCTCCTGGCTCCACAATCTCAACAATATTTCATTATCTTCCGTTTTTACAGTCAATCGACGGCGTCGAGTTACGAGACTCAAATCAAACCTTGTCTTACTACCTTCCCTTTCGGTAAACCAAACAATAACGGGAACATCTGGCCGAGAAAACTTCTCCCTTCCCTTTAATCCTTTCAACTGGAAGAAAAACCAGGACGTTCCTCGAGAAAGGGGACGAAGCTTTCAGCCTGTTTAGGTCCGCAGAAGCGATCACCAAGGGGTAGAAGGAGATCGTAAAGTGTTTATCGAGAATCTACCGATCATTTGCCCGCTCGTTCGTAATACTTCGTTACACACTTGAGCGGAAGGTAATTAGCTGGCCATGCAGAGCAACGCTCGACTTCCTTCGCCTTGCTCCTCCGACACCCACTTCTTCATCCGTGGCTTCACTTCCCGGAAACATTAGAATTAGCCGTGAAATTAGCATATTAAGAAGTTTTGCAGTTTAACAGACGACTTCTACACGCTCGAGAGTCGAGCTACCTCTCTCGCCGAGTTGCGCCGGATGTCTTGACGCTAGAACTACCGAACAGGTCGAAACGATCGATTCGTAATTTCTTGTGGGAATCTTTATTTTACCGTGACGCATTTTTAGGGATTTTCTATTAAAAATATTATAGGGTGAGAGAAAAGAGTGTTTGGTGCGAACGAGGTGATAGGAAAGAGTGTTTGGGCCGAGTGACGGTATCGGGAAAAGATTAAGGTGTAAACGAAGAGTGTTTGCGCCAAATAAGGTGTGAATGAAGAGTGTTTGGGACAAATAAGGTGTGAATAAAGAGTGTTTGGTCCGAGTGACAATTTTTTATCCGAGTGAGAATGCGTGCGCGATAAGGATAAACGTAGAGTGTGTGAACATGTGTGAGAATCCGTGATTGAATGTACGCGTGCGGATGATTGTATAAAAGCGAAGATTGGATTAGGAAAAGGGTTGTTTTGATTGCAGTGTATCAAGAAGAGAGCATCGAATTTGTCTGGAACTTGTTATATCGCCATCAAAGACTTATAGTCTATTAATAAAAGCATGCATCCCATAAATTAAAAATATTAAAACGAAAACAGTAACTTCAGTACTTTTTTTTTTATATCAAATTTTGTATTGATGGAACTTAGACGCATAGTTAAAAAATAATGCTATTTATTTACCTTATTAATAAGAAAACGTAAAAAAAAGAAAAGAAAATACAAAATACACGGTTAAAAAAGTGAATTTATAGAAATGAAATTATACAAAAAAAAAAAAAGAAAAAAAGAAGGGAACCCTACTATTATATTAATATTTTATGTCTTCCGTTCGCAAACTAGAGGCTTTGTAATATCTGATACAATTTTATATCAGACCTCTTTGAAATCAATTTATAATAATTTTTAAAAAATAATCTTATTAATAAGAAAACATAAAAAAATATATATATAAAATACACTGTTAGAAAAGTGAATTTATAAAAATGAAATTATACAAAAGAAAAAGAAAGAAAGGAACCCTACTATTATATTAATATTTTATATCTTCACAACTTATTAATATCCCCACAATATTAAATATACATTATTATAATATCCGTATTATTATATTTATTAAACTATTTATCCGTTTATTAAAAATATCTGTAAATATTCCTCTCCCTTGCATCGTGTATATTTTTTTTTTTATTTCTACGCTACAGATAAGTATGTTTTAATCGTCGGTCGTTCTAGTGTTAAAGCAGACGGCGCAAACAATGTAGTCAGGTCGTTCCTCGGAGGAAAAAACGTCCCGGTCCGACCTAATTATCAGGAGGGAGAAAAGGATATCCATGGTGTTCTGGGTTAACGAAGAACCGTGAACGGGCAACTTCTACCCTCCTTGTTGAGTGAAAATTCTTCCTTTTGACGCGAGTCTGCTGAGGAAAATTCGTTGGAATTCTGCTGCTACGAAGAGGAGCAGCAAAATAGTGCTAACAACATTCCAGGGTGCTCCTCGACTTTGAAATTGAAGCCTCTGGTACTTTTTATGGTTTTATTGTTGCAACTAGATGGCTCAATTTCGAACGTTTCTAATAGGTGTAAGGTAAGGGGAACAATTTTCTTCGTGAAAATACTGTTAGACACGGTCGGTTTCAGAAGTCCATATGCATCCATCGTACTTTGCGTATACGACTTATCAAATTTTTATTATAATGCGATATGCGTTAGCTAATTTTCCGAGTTTAAATTCGATTCGATATCTTTGGGCTGAACTAAGCAATTGTATAAAAATACTTGAGACGAAAAATTATCATAAATTGATTTCAAGGAGGTCTGATATGAAATTGTATCAGACATTACAAAGCATTTAGTTTGATCAATGCTCAGAAGATTATAAATCGCTATTGAAGACATAAAATATTAATATAATAGTAGGGTTCCCTTCTTTCTTTCCTTTTTTTCTTTTTTTTTTTTTTGTATAATTTCATTTTATCAATTCACTGTTCTAACAGCGTATTTTGTATTTTTTTTTTTCACGTTTTCTTATTAATAAGGTAAATAAATAGTGTTATTTTGTAACCATGTGTCTAAGTTCCATTAATACAAAATTTGATGCAAAAAAAAGAAAAATAATAATACTGAAGTTACTGTTTTCGTTTTAATATTACTAATTTATGGAATGCATGCTTTAATTGATAGACTGTAGGTTAGTGTTTCAATGTTTGGAACAGAGCACAAAAATCTTTCTCTTCTACGTTATGTAACTTTGTACATTCGTGAATAGTAATTTTTAAGTAACTTGATCACTGAATTATAAATCTCCCGCGGGAAGTAAAATTTTCAAACAAATTTAAGAACAATATTTGTCTACTGAAAAATCAACAATGATTTCTATAGTTGGAGAAAAATTATATTTCCTGGATGTTGGGGTCGAACAAAAACGATCGAAGGAACAATAAAACCCAGGAAATTAAGGACGAATTCACAATACACGGGTCATGTTGACCGCGTAAACTATGATTTTGAAAAATACTCGTTTGCATATATCGTACATTATAATGAATAACTTTACCTTGCATTCAGTTCATAATTTGCATACAAAATTTATTACGAAGTTACGTGCAAAAGCGTGCGCAGTAGAAAACATTGAGCATCAAATTCGAATAAACCTCTTACGTTAAACAATCAGGTTTATAAACGGGTCGTTCGTTAATCTTAAACATCATTTATATACTTAAAAAAAAAGAAAAAAAAAACTAGGACAGTTTGAGTAACTCTTGAAATGTATTAACCCTCTATAGCCCGAATTTTATCTACTTATCAGAGAAAAAAATACGATTCATTACAGTTTTTCACTTTGATTTGAAAATGTTTAAACTAATAATTACCGTGGATGGATCGTGGTGTCGCTACAGTAACACAATAATCAAATTTAATAGTACAGCGATAACTGGATAAAATAAATTTTGTAAAATATAGATACATCAGTTTGTAACTTTTAACTCTTTGAGGCACAGGATTTCAGATCAGAAATAGACCCATGTTGCACAGGAATTTTATCGGGTTTTAAATGAAACAAAATTGGTATATTTTTATTAATAAAGGTATAACATCATGTAAAAACATTACAAAATAGTAATAGTTAATTAAAATGTTAGTGCAATAAACCTTCCGTTTATAACAATTGGTCAACCGTTAATTGCGCGTTGAATGTTGCCAACAGAAGGAATACATTTGTAACATTGTTTGAATACATTACCAACTGCTTTACATAAATAAGGCGAAATATAAACCTATGCACATGCAGCTACTGCAAGATTTCGAGGTGGGACTAAAAATGTCCCACCATGCCGTGAAATACATCAAAAAGGTGGGACACTTTTAATCCCACCGTACCTCAAAGAGTTAAGTCACACGGTCCCATAGAGAGTAAAGATACAAAACTCTAAGCTAGAACGTTAACTACAAAATCAGTAATTCTCTAACCTTTATTCCTCGTTATTCATAACGAACAGGCTGCGACTTTATATGCATTTATGAAAAATTTAAAACCACAGATACACAAGGTGTACGTAATAAGCAAAAATGTGTAAGTAAAATGTAAAAATGTATAAATGTGGCGGAAGATTAAAAATATTCTTAGTATACAGATCAATTTAGCTTCTGTTAATATAACAGAAATATACATACTAAAATTTAGTTATATCGTATAATTTATTACGGTATCACACATATGAATGAAGATAAAAATAATTACGAATTATGGAAAATATCTACGAACGATTTTTGCGAATGACTGCTTAATTTCTGAGGGCGTGTATATACGCCATTTGCAGCGAAATGGATAATATTTACTGGATAAAAAAAGTTGTACGGCTATCTTCTATTTTTTCAATTATATTCACGGAAATATGAATCGGCATAAAAATCCGCCGCTTAATAGTGAAATATAAAACGAAATCTACATTTTATTAATATTTACGAGAAGAAAAATTGGCGCTCAATTCTTGCTTAACAGCGTTACAGCAGCTTGAACATAATTTCCCTGCCCTTAAAATAGCTTTCACTTTATCGAGATTGTTACCACGAGATGGTTTTCTGTCATTAATTAAATGGCATTTGAGAAGAAAAAGTTTTCCTCCCAAGGAAGGAAAAGTTAGAGGATTATTTACTCCCTCCAACACTCCCTAGTAACGTTTTATGTAGCATCGTTTCGGCTGTCAATCACGGAAACTTGCTAAATTACCTGTGCTGCGTTCGGCCATCGAATTTATTTCGTCGATACAGCAATGGCAAAACTTTTCTACCCTTCGCTGTGTGTGATTGAAATATATAGCAGAAGAAATTCTCGTGGCTACCAATGACTTGGAACATTTACAGAGCGGCTTGGAATTTTTCTTAGAACGGACTAAAAACTAAAGTTGAGAAATCAAATCTTCCATTCCAAAACAAATTACCTTGACGATAAATTATTTTTTTTACCAGAATGGCCAATCATTGTATAATTATTCGTGTGGTTGTAAACATTTAAACCAATGCACCTTACAGTGATAATTTAGAATCTTTAGAAAAGAGACTACAGACAAACATTGAGAAACCTAATCTTCCATTCGAAAACAAATTACCTTGACGATAAATTATTTTTTTACCAGGATGACCAATCATTGTATAATTATTCGTGTAGTTATAAACATTTGGACCAGTGCACCTTTAACTGATAATTTAGAATCTTTTGAGAAGAAACTACAGACAAACATTGAGAAACCTAATCTTACATTCGAAAACAAATTACAATAATTTTGATAATAAATTACTTTTTTACCAGGATGACCAATCATTGTATAATTATTCGTGTAGTTATAAACATTTGGACCAGTGCACCTTTAACTGATAATTTAGAATCTTTTGAGAAGAAACTACAGACAAACATTGAGAAACCTAATTTTACATTCGAAAACAAATTATAATTATTTTGATAATAAATTATTTTTTTACCAGGATGATCAATCATTGTATAATTATTCGTGTAGTTATAAACATTTGGACCAGTGCACCTTTAACTGATAATTTAGAATCTTTTGAGAAGAAACTACAGACAAACATTGAGAAACCTAATCTTACATTCGAAAACAAATTACAATAATTTTGATAATAAATTACTTTTTTACCAGGATGACCAATCATTGTATAATTATTCGTGTAGTTATAAACATTTGGACCAAAGCACCTTAAACTCATCATTTCGAATCTTTTGGGAAGAAACTACAGACAAACATTGAGAAACCTAATCTTACATTCGAAAACAAATTATAATTATTTTGATAATAAATTATTTTTTTACCAGGATGATCAATCATTGTATAATTATTCGTGTAGTTATAAACATTTGGACCAGTGCACCTTTAACTGATAATTTAGAATCTTTTGAGAAGAAACTACAGACAAACATTGAGAAACCTAATCTTACATTCGAAAACAAATTACAATAATTTTGATAATAAATTACTTTTTTACCAGGATGACCAATCATTGTATAATTATTCGTGTAGTTATAAACATTTGGACCAGTGCACCTTTAACTGATAATTTAGAATCTTTTGAGAAGAAACTACAGACAAACATTGAGAAACCTAATCTTACATTCGAAAACAAATTACAATAATTTTGATAATAAATTACTTTTTTACCAGGATGACCAATCATTGTATAATTATTCGTGTAGTTATAAACATTTGGACCAAAGCACCTTAAACTCATCATTTCGAATCTTTTGGGAAGAAACTACAGACAAACATTGAGAAACCTAATCTTACATTCGAAAACAAATTATAATTATTTTGATAATAAATTATTTTTTTACCAGGATGATCAATCATTGTATAATTATTCGTGTAGTTATAAACATTTGGACCAGTGCACCTTTAACTGATAATTTAGAATCTTTTGAGAAGAAACTACAGACAAACATTGAGAAACCTAATCTTACATTCGAAAACAAATTACAATAATTTTGATAATAAATTACTTTTTTACCAGGATGACCAATCATTGTATAATTATTCGTGTAGTTATAAACATTTGGACCAGTGCACCTTTAACTGATAATTTAGAATCTTTTGAGAAGAAACTACAGACAAACATTGAGAAACCTAATCTTACATTCGAAAACAAATTACAATAATTTTGATAATAAATTACTTTTTTACCAGGATGACCAATCATTGTATAATTATTCGTGTAGTTATAAACATTTGGACCAAAGCACCTTAAACTCATCATTTCGAATCTTTTGGGAAGAAACTACAGACAAACATTGAGAAACCTAATCTTACATTCGAAAACAAATTATAATTATTTTGATAATAAATTATTTTTTTACCAGGATGATCAATCATTGTATAATTATTCGTGTAGTTATAAACATTTGGACCAGTGCACCTTTAACTGATAATTTAGAATCTTTTGAGAAGAAACTACAGACAAACATTGAGAAACCTAATCTTACATTCGAAAACAAATTACAATAATTTTGATAATAAATTACTTTTTTACCAGGATGACCAATCATTGTATAATTATTCGTGTAGTTATAAACATTTGGACCAGTGCACCTTTAACTGATAATTTAGAATCTTTTGAGAAGAAACTACAGACAAACATTGAGAAACCTAATCTTACATTCGAAAACAAATTACAATAATTTTGATAATAAATTACTTTTTTACCAGGATGACCAATCATTGTATAATTATTCGTGTAGTTATAAACATTTGGACCAAAGCACCTTAAACTCATCATTTCGAATCTTTTGGGAAGAAACTACAGACAAACATTGAGAAACCTAATCTTACATTCGAAAACAAATTATAATTATTTTGATAATAAATTATTTTTTTACCAGGATGATCAATCATTGTATAATTATTCGTGTAGTTATAAACATTTGGACCAGTGCACCTTTAACTGATAATTTAGAATCTTTTGAGAAGAAACTACAGACAAACATTGAGAAACCTAATCTTACATTCGAAAACAAATTACAATAATTTTGATAATAAATTACTTTTTTACCAGGATGACCAATCATTGTATAATTATTCGTGTAGTTATAAACATTTGGACCAGTGCACCTTTAACTGATAATTTAGAATCTTTTGAGAAGAAACTACAGACAAACATTGAGAAACCTAATCTTACATTCGAAAACAAATTACAATAATTTTGATAATAAATTACTTTTTTACCAGGATGACCAATCATTGTATAATTATTCGTGTAGTTATAAACATTTGGACCAAAGCACCTTAAACTCATCATTTCGAATCTTTTGGGAAGAAACTACAGACAAACATTGAGAAACCTAATCTTACATTCGAAAACAAATTATAATTATTTTGATAATAAATTATTTTTTTACCAGGATGATCAATCATTGTATAATTATTCGTGTAGTTATAAACATTTGGACCAGTGCACCTTTAACTGATAATTTAGAATCTTTTGAGAAGAAACTACAGACAAACATTGAGAAACCTAATCTTACATTCGAAAACAAATTACAATAATTTTGATAATAAATTACTTTTTTACCAGGATGACCAATCATTGTATAATTATTCGTGTAGTTATAAACATTTGGACCAGTGCACCTTTAACTGATAATTTAGAATCTTTTGAGAAGAAACTACAGACAAACATTGAGAAACCTAATCTTACATTCGAAAACAAATTACAATAATTTTGATAATAAATTACTTTTTTACCAGGATGACCAATCATTGTATAATTATTCGTGTAGTTATAAACATTTGGACCAAAGCACCTTAAACTCATCATTTCGAATCTTTTGGGAAGAAACTACAGACAAACATTGAGAAACCTAATCTTACATTCGAAAACAAATTATAATTATTTTGATAATAAATTATTTTTTTACCAGGATGATCAATCATTGTATAATTATTCGTGTAGTTATAAACATTTGGACCAGTGCACCTTTAACTGATAATTTAGAATCTTTTGAGAAGAAACTACAGACAAACATTGAGAAACCTAATCTTACATTCGAAAACAAATTACAATAATTTTGATAATAAATTACTTTTTTACCAGGATGACCAATCATTGTATAATTATTCGTGTAGTTATAAACATTTGGACCAGTGCACCTTTAACTGATAATTTAGAATCTTTTGAGAAGAAACTACAGACAAACATTGAGAAACCTAATCTTACATTCGAAAACAAATTACAATAATTTTGATAATAAATTACTTTTTTACCAGGATGACCAATCATTGTATAATTATTCGTGTAGTTATAAACATTTGGACCAAAGCACCTTAAACTCATCATTTTGAATTTTTTGAGAAGAAACTACAGACAAACATTAAGAAACCTAATCTTGTATTCGAAAACAAATTATAATTATTTTGATAATAAATTATTTTTTTACCAGAATGACCAATCATTTTATAATTATTCGTGTAGTTATAAACATTTGGACCAGTGCACCTTTAACTGATAATTTAGAATCTTTTGAGAAGAAACTACAGACAAACATTGAGAAACCTAATTTTACATTCGAAAACAAATCATAATTATTTTGATAATAAATTATTTTTTTACCAGAACGACCAATCATCCTATAATCCTATTATTATTTGTGTAATTGTAAAAATTTTAATAATTCAAATTATTTGGAATAGATCTGTGTAAAATATTGTACTAATATAATGAATTATGTTGTTAGTGAAATATACAACGAGACAGGGTCCGTTTGTGATTTTTCAATTAATTAGGCGCTCGACAAAACCATGCATATTTATGCTCCGCTCGGTGCAAAGTTTCGCAACGACCATGCAAAATGCAAGAGAATACCCAGGAGTCATATTTATTTCATCGACAGGTTTAAAGTCCGAACCCGCGTTTATAACCCTCTTCCAAGTTATCACGGAGATGAAATTTACAAAAAAGAAATGGTTATTACAAGGATAAGGTTTCGGAACATGATTTACTTCGAACAGAGAAAGAGATATCAACCTCATAAGAAAATAACAACCAGCTTAAAGCATTAATCTCAAGAGGACAATAATTTGTCAGAGAAATTCTATAAATTTCAATGCTGCACTTTTTTTAGTATTTTCCGTGACTTTCTATCTCTTCTATCAAACACCTACTATTTTGACTTCTTTGGTGCAAATATCTTTAATCGTCGATAATTTTAGTATTAGAATATTTTCTAATGTGAAAAGAAATTTACATAGTCCACGATGAAAAATGAAAGTTCTAGATGAACTTCCGAATAAGTTCTTGATAGAATATTTTCTTATTGTTCCACAACTATTAAAAATTCCTGAAATGTACATGTCTAGCATTTCTTGCAGGTGGTCATAAATTTTTGCCTAATTTTTATCGTTCTTATTTTATTGACTATTTATTTTACTGCAGAGGCATTGCTCACGTGGAACTAAAAATTTCATAACTAACAGAAATAGGGATTAAATTAATATAATCTAGTAGCTTTCATTTCAAGGATTCGAATTTTCTGTAATTTTTTTCTTTTCTTTTCATAGAATAAATAGACTTCGCATTTAAACTTTGCATAACGTCCTTTAACACTAAAATTCCTAAAGATTAAAATAAACCTATTGGTACCAAAGAAATTACACTAATAGATACTTGAAGAAATATATAATCTAAAAGGAACAAATCTTTAAGCATACACCAAAGAAATTACAATAACAGATACCTGAAGAAATATATAATCTAAAAGAAAGAAATCTTTAAGCATATATTAGGTCGTCCCGAAAGTTCCTTCCATTATCTTCACGCGATGCTTTCATCTAGCAATGCTTAAACAAACATTTACCCTTATTTGTTAATCGAAAGATGAATGAAAAAAATAGAACACAATAAATCCTATATAAAATAATAATATACTATAAAATATAAAATATTATGCATCCATTACCAATTAATAAAATGAAAAAACTTTTGGGACAACCTAATACTTTATAGAAAATCACAAAAAATACTGAAAAGTGCGCTATTAAAAATTTATAGAATATCTATAAAAAATTAGGAACTGGTCATATTTGACCACTTTGGTAATTTTAGTATTAAACATCGTTAATACAACCACAAGTTGCTAAGTTAATTAATTTAGGGAACACGAAGAACTATCTACCAATTTAAACCTTTTTATCCCATGCATTTTCGAATTGATTCGTGTTAAGGTGAAAACAAAGTTCTATTCAGTTTGAATGCATCGTTACTTGAAGCTGGAGGCAAGGAAGAAAGAAACAAGAAATCGTATCGAGAACAAGTACATTCAGAGAGACGTTTCCGAAGAACAGGGAACAGATTCGTTTCCCTGGATTACAAATCTCGCTTGGTACGACCTTCCTCACGCCAGCTGGACGCCGACAACGAAAAGATCGATCGTCGGAATTACAATCGATTCTCCGAGCTTTATGATCGAATGGAGAGAATCGCAGCTTCCTTTCCAAGTGCAATTACTGGCCACCGTTCGAGTGTCTGCTAAGCCTGCAATTAAACTTTATCTTTAATCGGCTGGTATAACTCCCGGGATAATGATCCTTCATAGATTTCGGCCAGCTTTGTAAGTCAAATTTGAGAAATCGTGGTATTAATTGTCAGATGAAAATTTCCAACATGATTCTAAGTTTTAAAGATGCAAACATATTTCAAGAAGCAGTGAATTTCTTTTTATTCCGCGATACTTTGACTGCTAACAGATTTCTCATGTACGAAATTTATTGAAATTTGAAATTTCTAATTTTTATTCGATATCATTTGAACAACATCAAAATTTTGGCAAAATAATCTTTACTTTGGAATATTCTTTAATATTATACTATTATTTTGAATTTAGTAAAGAAAAAAAAAAAAGAAAAAAAATTAATAAGAGAATTATTATATCGTGATGAAATTTTCTAATTTATATTTTCTACATATTTTGCAGAATAAAAGTAACTAAAATGTTTCCAAATTTTGAAATTTAGTACTTAAAGAATTCCGGATTTTAAAATGTTTAAACTCTTAATCGGTGCATAATATAATTAATAAATGAACTACATTTTTCATAAACCATGAAAGTATCAAAAAATATCGTTCCATTAAAAAAAGAGGTCAACCATTGTCCCGAAATTTCTCCATAAACACAGGATTTGTAAAAATTGAATTTCATCTGCGATAAAAATTGGTTGCTTGTCTTCACAATAGAAACTGAAAGGGTTTATCGAAGCTCTAATTTATAGTAGCTCAATTTACATGTACATGTCCTTTGATTATAAAATTTGTCCTACAAAGAAACCGTAACGAACGAAACTTTTGCTACCCTTTGAACCTTATGTTTTGTGCATGAAACAGTACTACATTCAAAGAATAACAAATTGCGATGTCTTTGCGGGACACATATATGCGTAATATTTCAAAGAAATCTATTTATTAAAGCAAATTGATATATCAAAGAGAATGAAAATAAAACGTGACAAAATTTACAATTTTTATGCAGAGGAGACCGGAGCCAACTGGCAAATTACATGTAGTTGTGGAATTATTAAATAGGTGTTTTATTTCGCAAGATTAAAACAGATTAATAATTATTCCGCCGTTTAATGTGTCGCCATAGCAGAAAATTCGCGTATCATATTAACACTACAACTACCGACGATTAAAGCAATTTCTACCGAAGTAATCAACGTGGAAGGTATATAAAATAATATGCAATGGATTCGAGACAAAGGTTTACCTATATTTTTAACAGAAAATCACGGAAAATCTGCCCAAAGGCACCGTAGTTAATTTATGAAATTTCTGTAAAAATCTTTGGTAGTTCTAGTGTTAACCCCTTGCCTTACAACCACGAGTCACACTCGTGGCATAGACCAAACACTATAAAAGCATTATTGTCCAAACCGTACAAGGGAACACTATATTTCCGATAAAGTTTAATTTTATCTTTAACTGTAATTTTAAATCTATACGACTGATAATTAGCAAATATAAATTGCGTATAATATTTCAGTGTTTTGCATCTGATACGGTATAAAAGCAATGAATAGCTATTGCTAATTAGTATAGTTACTGAAAAAATAATAAGACAAGGGGTTGATAAGAGTAAAGAATCTAAAAGCATTGTTCACTTATTGCTTTCATTAATCTACATAAATAAAAATTATAATTGAGACTCGATCAAAGCGATTTTCAAAATTATGCCCGTATATCGAAGTAAATTTATAAACTTTTGATATGCAAATATTAAAAAAAATACCGGTGGCATATTCATAAAAATTAGTCAACCAGCCCCGGTGTCTCCCCTATTATTGTACGTGATCCTATATTTGTTTTATCTTTCCTACGTATTAAATTGCTCACTGTGCACTAAATCTTTTTCCATGTTTATGCTTTTAATTACTTCTTAACGAGTTTCTCACTTCCTGCACCCCGCAGAAGATTGTGTAGTAATCCCCGCAGAACGTGCAACGAATTCTTAAACGGCCTTCCCTTAGATTCCCAAATCTAAACAATGATACTTCAATTTTATGTTCCATGAAATTCTGCGAGCTATACAAATACCTATTTACAAATTTATGGAAACTGGAAAGAAATGTGAACCTTTAAAAAACTATCGAACGCAAACACCCTGTCATTCCTTCAAGATACAACCTCATTTTATTTGTCTGAAATAGCGTAGTTTTACCATTAGAATAGAATAGAATAGCGTAGTTTTACCATTAACCCATTGCACTCGTAAACTTTTTTTAGTTTCAAAGGACTATTATGACATTTAAAGTGTTCTTTTGGAAAGAAAAAAAGTCAAATCACTAATCAACAAAAAGAAACTCAAAGAAAATAGGAAAGATAAGAAAATAGAAGAACCGGATATTAGACACCGTTTAACAACATACAATGTATCTCAGGACACAGAATAATCCAGGATTTCCACAAAACATAATGAACATAAACGTGGTGGTGTTTCACAGAATTTGTCGATGGCATGGGTCTAGTTTTAATTAAACGACGATTGGTTGTAATTAAACGACAATATATAATGTCGCGCGAAATAGAGCAACGTGTTTTTGCGATAATCACGCAAGTCGGTCGCCGAGAATTGCGTGTAACAAATTAATAACACTAATTAGTTGTAACTCGACGTTAAATTGTTTCGATGCTGCCATGTAAATTGCTACACCGAAATACTCTCGCTTGGTTATCATTCGTAAATTTGCATTGCTCGCTTGCACATCGTCGAATAAATATGCCGACCGTTACGTTTCAATATTTTGACAGTTTGCATTAAATAAATTTGATATTTAATTAAATGGTACAGTTAGAATTTAATAATAATACTGGCACGAGTTCGTTGTAGTTTTGGTCAACTGACTCTTTTGTCTATTATGACGTATATTATTACGATTCCATAATGAATAGCGAAACGGCGACAACTGCGTTGATCGTCCTATGATTAACGTCTGGATAAAATATTGCAAGTGTGTAATAAAAATATTTTTAAAAAGGTCCTACAAAAATTTGTCTAAAAATTTCGCAATACCATAAACTGGGATAACATTGGGAGACCTATAATTTTTTTTTTTTTTTAATACAAGTTTTTTAAATCTAGTGTATTAGATTTTAACCAAAATTTTGTTCGCTTATTGGAAAAAAATTAAATTTAGTTTTAAGTAAAAAATTGTGGAACCAATAATTTCTGTAAATGAATTGTCTGGTATCAGTATAGTGGTATAATAATAAAATTGAATTGTACAATGAGTAAATAAAATAAAAATTTTGGAATATAGATACATCAGTTCACAACTTCTAAATCACATGACTGTATAAACTTTGTAATGCAAATATTTTCAATCTCATCTGACAGAGCTTTACAAAGATAAATAGGGGAAAAGAAAAGAATGAGTTAAAAATAAAAAGAATCAAATTTAAGTATCAATGTAACTCTAAGTTAATACAATTTTAGCTGTTAATGCTGTCTTTATAATATACCAATTTTATTTTTTACAGAATCTTTATAAATTAACTACGATGCCTTTGGGAAGATTTTCCCCGATTTTCTATTAAAAATATGGATAAACTTTTGTCCGAATGGCATTACACATTATTTTATATACTTTCCACTTTAATTTCTTCGGTAGAAATAAGTGTACTTTAATCGTCGGTAGTTCTAGTGTTAAAAATAATTTTACGCATTTTTATGCTTGTAGAAAATTAAAGAAAAGGTATGATGTTATAACAGAATATTTGAAGCAAACTTAAACGTTTTAATTTTCATATTATACAGGAAAATGTTACAAAAATCTGCCAATGTTTTCCCAGTTTATGGTATCTCATAAAAGGTTAGCTCCTCTGGGAACTTTATGGTTGAAAAATTTTATTCTCATAAGTACCTGGGTTCTTTTGAAAATCACGCAAGCAGAATACAATTGAGAAAAGCTGCAATTCTACTTTTCTACCTACTGCAGCGCTTAAGATGAAAGCAAGCTTATATTCACCCTTTACCTTTATTTTTCCTACTTAGAAGAACAAAATGTTAATTCAACCCTTCTCGAATAATTCGCGAAACGACCGAATATTACGAGATAACGGATACAACATCGAGAGAATAATATTTAATTAAAAATTTGAACATTACTAGTGGCACTTAAAACAAGTGTCAACACACAAACGGAAGGAAACGTTCGCGGTTGATTGCCACGGGCGAGCTTTCGCGCTAAAGGAAAGATTAAAGTTCTCTGTTCTTTTTCACATTGTTCTTCTGAACCTTTTCGTTTAAATGTCAAGAAGCTTCTATAACAAATTAAAACCTTGTACTTTGAAAAGCTTACAAAAATTGTTGATCAGTAAGCTTCCAAAAATAACAATTCTTATCAAATCAACACGCTACGATCTTCTAAAATAAAAAAATAAAACAAAAACAATCATCCGATATATTTTAGGGTGCAAGAAAAGAGTGTTTGACCTAAATTATAGTTTGAATAAGTTTAAAAAAATGCAATGAAAATTTAAGAATCTATAATTGACTGCTCAGCTCTATTAATTAAAGCAGTTAACCACAGAACAATTGACTGTTGGAAAGCCTTGATTTTCTAAATGAAAATACAAGATTGTAATATACGAGCTATTCAGATGCCAAACCGGTCAACTCCATTTTCCGTAAATTTCTCGAGTTCAGTATCAAAGGACACGATTAATGCTTAACTTTTCCGAAACTAAACGATTAACTTGGATGGAGTTGATCAGTTTGGTTTCCGTGTGGTTCGTATAGTGTCGGTGAAACGAAGCCGTCCACAAGTTTATTAATCGTGTGAGATGAGCTTCGATAACGTTTGTTAAAAGGTTGAATACGGAGAGCGATGCCGCGACCAAGAATTGGCACGTGGCGAGAGTGTGAACTCGTGTGCGAATCTTCGAAGGAAGAGTCAAGAAGAATAAAACTGTATCGTGTCAACAGCATTAATAACGTGCCTACAATACTGTTACAAAGAAACATAAATAAATGACACGCTTAAAAATAACCTTGCATCTCTGTGCAAGAGAAGAATAAAAAAAAAAAA